>VWZK01005265.1:46637-65036 GCA_013396935.1 Baryphthengus martii | reverse complement strand
CTCTGACTATCCCATGTTTGTCCCCCTCCTCCTTCAATTATAGTTTAAAGCCCTGTCAATGAGAGCTGCTAACTCCCGCAAGAAGATCCTTTTCCCGTGCTTAGATAGGTGTATCCCATCTCCTCCCAGCAGGCTCGGTGTTGTGTATACCAAACCATGGTCAAAGAACCCAAAGTTCTGTTGGTGGGACCAACCCCGGAGCCAGCTATTAATCTCTGAGATCTTCCAGTTTGTTTTCCCATCATTCTGTGTGCCTGGCAGGATGGAGGAGAAGATTACTTGGGCACTTGGGTCTCGGATTAGTCTCCCCAATGCCCTAAAATCATTCTTCATCCCTCTCAGACTTTTTGTGCCAATTTCCTCACTACCCACCTGAAAGATCAGTAATGGGTAGTAATCAGAGGGGTGCACAATTTAGCTTTCTCAACTGAAATTTTCGTGTATAATCTTGAAACACCTAGAAGAAACTAAAACAAAATAATACAAAGATGGCCTCAGAAAAATCTAATTCAACCTAGGAAATGAGATTTAGAGTTAATTCCACAAGGATATATATGGTGAGATGAGCCTGACTTTATGAGATCTCTCTTCTTCTGCCTTCTCAAGTTTCTTTATGCTCATCATTTAGGTATGTGACTTAGCACTGGGACAAAAAACATTCCCTATTTTACGCGCATAAAAGCCATAACAAAGTATACACCACAGTTCATATTCAAAGCAACTGTTTAAAAAAAAAAAAAGAGAAAAAGAAAAAGGTGGGCTGCAACAATCCCTTAATTTTTTAGTTAACTCCCTGCAATGAACCATCTTTCTATGGTTTTACCAGCAAAATAAACTAGAAAGAGAGCTGTCTTGCTGTCTTAAAAAAAGCTCTGGAATTCAACTAGTATTCAAAATGATAGGGTATCTTGTAAGAACAAGCAAGCAACCATTTGTTTGATATCAAAAGAAAGTCCTAAATAATCCATGTTTTAAGCCCTATGAATCTTGAGAAATTAAATATGTTGACGGCTTCTCTGTTGCCAAGTAATTAAAGCCCTCCCTCTTTATCTGCAAAACTATCATCTCCTTCAGATACTTCTGATGTTACTGTGGGTTACACCATCGAAAAATCAGCTAAAGCAGGCATCAGGCAGAAGACAGTCTAAAGCACTATAAATCAGAACATGAAAGCATAGCTGACACCAGAAGAGTGGCTGGAGATAAGAAGCATTATTTCAGCTAATATTATTATCCAGCCAAAGCAGAACTACACAGAACAGTGCAATGGAAGAGTCTTTTAAAGAATGTTGCTAGTGTGCATTAAGACAGAGAGAATGTAATAAAATCACCACCTTTTAGAACTCTTCCTAGTAAATGCTATATACAATACTGAGATTTTTGTGCACACTGTTTTGAAATAGCTCCTTTCACATTTCAGAAGACGAAAGAATACAGAATTGTTTCTCCATTTTATATTTCATTCAAAAAAATAAATGTTGTGAGACTACAAAGAAATACCTCACCTCAATCATTATCCAGAGGAATAAAATAAGTTTTGTGACTTACACTTTGTAGTTGATGCCCAAGGAAGAAAATGAGAACAACTTCTTGGGCGCTTGGTAACACGGAAAATACACACAGAACATTCATACTAAACATTTTTTGGCAAAGCCATTTTAATTCTTCAATTCCAAATCCTTCATATTGTAGTTTCTTTTCCTTCTCTACAGTTTTATTTGGGGAATAAAAATGTACTTGCAAGATTAATGTCACAGCATTAAAGTCTTACTTCATAAATAAGCTGGAGTTTATTGCTGAGATTGGCCAGTCCCCCATTTGAGTAATTGTGAAAATTCAGTTTAATGCAGTCAGGTTCACATAAGGTTCCTTCAGTTTTATGTACTGATCAAAATCTGAAGTTCTTATTGCATAATCTGACATTTAAACAAGAGATGAGTAATTCTGCAATATTTTGGAATAGCCATTCACTGCCCTATGCTGTTTCTCCTTCCATTGTTTGTTTGCTCTCTTGCCTCTTACAGCTGAAAAGTACCTCTGCCCTTGTTTACTCTAACCCTTCCTATTACAAATTTTCCTTTATGTTATTTATTACCAGAGTTGTGTTGGCCTAGGCTAGAACTGCACATATTCTATGTATGTCTTAGTTTTGACATTTCCTTCACTCAAAATCCTTGAATTTATAACCTTGGTGTTCTTTTCCTGTACTACTTTTAATTTAAAATGCAAGCTCTAATTTACATCATCTGTCAATGATTTCAGAACTTTTATGTCAGGTACTAATTCCCAAGGCAAAGCACTTTTCAATGATGTTAACCATCTCCTGTGATTAGATGTACTGATTTCAGGTTCTCCTTCCTCTGGCAGTTTCACAGTGATCAGCAGTGCAGAGTCCAGTTGGAGACCTATAGCTAGTGGTATTTCCCAAGGGTCAGTTCTGGGTCCAGTTTTATTCAACATTTTCATCAATGACCTGGATGAAGGGATAGAGTGTACACTCAGCAAGTTTGCTGATGATAAAAACTCAGAGGAGTGGCTGACACACCATAAGGCTGTGCTCCCATTCAGTGAGATCTGGTCAGACTCGGCAAAGGGAACCTAATGAAGTTCAGTAAGGGCAAGTGTAGAGACCTACACCTGGGGAGGAATAACCTCATGTACCAGTACAGGTTAGGGTTTGACCTGCTGGAGAGCAGCTCCATGGAGAAAGACCTTGGAGCCCTGGTGGACAATAAGTTATCCATGGGACAGCAATGTACTCTTGTGGCCAAGAAGGCCAGCGGTATCCTGGGGTGCATTAAGAGTGTGTCCAGCAGGTTGAGGGAAGTTTTCCTCCTCTTCTGCTCTGCCCTGGTAAGGCCACACCCAGAGTATTGTGCCCAGTTCTGGGCTTGCCAGTTCAAGAGGGACAAGGTAATACTAGAGAGAGTCCAACGGAGGGCTACAAAGATGATTAAGGAACTGGAACATCTCTCTTAGGAGGAAAGGCTGTTTAGTCTGGAGAGGAGAAGACTGAGAGAGGATCTTACTAATGTTTACAAATATCTGAAGGGTGGGTGTCAAGTAAAAGGGACCAGTCTCTTTCCAGTGGTGCCCTGTGATAGGACAAGAGGCAATGGGCACAAACTGGAAAACAGGAAGTTCCACCTCAACGTGAGGAAAAGCTTCTTTATTGTGAGAATGGAGGAGCACTGGAACAGGCTCCCCAGAGAGGTTGTGAAGTCTCCTCTGGAGACTTTCAAAACCTGCCTGGACACATTCTTGTGTGGCCTGTCCTAGGTGATCCTGCTCTGGCAGGGGGTTTGGACTTGATGATCTCCAGAGATCCTTTTCATCCCCTACCAATCTATGATTCTATGAAAAGTCTCAAGAAAGAGGAGAAGCGAAATCCAGTGAGCACTGTCTCCAGTTCTAATACTATGTGCACTCTTGCCTTATTTCAGTAATTAGTCCTCAGTAACAAAGTCAGAAAAAACAAGCACCAGAAGCTGACAAGTATTTTTATGTTCACAGAGCCAGGTCACCTCCCCCTCCTTTCCCTCTGTGTTCCCATCCTGAGTGTCTCTCTCTCCCTTTTGGCTGAGCTATCAAAGCCAGCCATAGTGCTGCTCTCACATCTTTTCCACTCAGCATGACTGGTTCCCTGTTGCTTCTTTTCCTTCAGCAAATGGCTTATGCACAGCTAATAAACGTGCCAAACCAGCCGTTCCTCACAGCTTCAGTTACTCTGCCACTCCCTTTGGAGCTTCTCATCTCTGATGGTCTTCCTCGTACAAAATAAAACCACCAAAATCAGTGTTCTAGTCTTGTGGTTAAATATAGACCTGTAAAGATGGAAGAGTCACATACAAACTATGTAATATTCTTGTGACCTACATTGTACACACAGCCTGGAAGAATTTGTTTTCCTGCATTGCATTTCTGAGAAGTTCAGGGGAATGCCATCCTGTTGTAAACTTTGTACAGACTGAAGAGAGTTAAAATCTGATAAAAGCTAGACAACAACTCCCAGAGAAGAAATCTCAAGTATTATAAAGACTCTAAAGAGTGCAGAAAATCACCCAGGCACTGTGTGACAGCACAGGAAGAACAAAGAGCAGCAGAGCAGAAAGTCCTGAGGAAGAACTGTGTGTAGAACACCGCTAGCATGGACTTGAAATACCTATGTGATGGCTTTGCCTGATCCTCCTTAAATGAGCTTGACAGTAACACAGCAGTGCCTCTGATTTCAAGGACTTTAGTTCCTCTGATTTCAAGGACTATAGTTTCATTTTTACTGCTGTGACTCCTAACTTAAACTGACTTAAAGAATGGATGAAGGCTGACTCTCTGCTCTTTACTTTGCTGTAACTTTAGCTTGCCTCCCGCACTGCAACAGATACTTGGTAATGATAATGTTCCTAATTTCTATGTATTCTATCTTCTTTACTATCTAGAACGCACATCAAATACAAGTCTACCTGAAGATTATTTGTAAGAATTTATTCAATTATTTGAATTAAGGCTTTCCATATTTCCCATCAATATTTCAAGCAAGATGGTATCTTTCAATCTTGAAAAGTATCATTGACTTAGCTCAATTTAGCTTGCCTCTGACACAGTACAGGTTATTTCTGTGAATTGAAGCACCTCTGATAAATGAATGACCAAAGTGACCCTTTTATTTTTCTCTGTAGAAGCCATCTACCTTTGTCAGGAATTCTCAAACCATTTATGATTACCTCATCTCAGATGCATCTCATGAAGGCTAAATTTAAAACTAAAAACTCTCCTGATGGTCATAGTTAAAGCTCACATCTTTTGATCCATCATTTTGTTTGACATGCAAGAAATGTCTTTATTTCAGCCATGACTTATCACTGCTACTTCAGTGTAAAAAAAAAAAAAAAAGATGGCACTGCTTCTCAAAATCAATCATGCAGCAATCTTTCCACCTTCAGTGGCCTCCAGGTCACACTACACAGTCATTACTTAATTACCATCATATTTTTCCTTGTTTCTCCTGCAGTGTTGTGCTTATGCAAAAAACCCTTTCTAGAGCTGTAAGCTCCTGGATAGCTTATAATATCTCTGAGTGTAAATGTCCTTTTTTACTTCCATGTTATACTGAAAGTATAACTGCAATCTATATAGTGTTCAGGCCTCGACTCTATCATAGATCAACAGGTGAACCTGTAATTCCTTATGGAAATTGTGTCTTTATGAGTTTGGTCTCATCAGGAAAGATGATGCCACAATGTAATTTTCTCTTTCTGGAGACAATAACACAGTGGATGTGAAACATGCAAATTCATTGCTACTTTATAAATCTCCTTTTCAGTTTATAGTATGACGGCTTCAACCCTCCCTTCATTCTTTCTTCCTTAAAACTTTTAGTGGCCTCTGTGACTAACCAGAAATTGTCATTTTTCTTTATTGTATTTCTCATTAAAAAGATATAAAAGTGGAAATCTGAAAATAAAATACCCAAATTTTTTATGAGATGTTTTAAGATATCCAAACACATTTCTACTTTCAGAAAATTATATTTTCAGATGTATGTTTATTACAACAGTTTAGTATATTTATAGTCTCATTACTATGATCATCTTAATGTGTAACTTGCCTATATTTCCAATCTTTTATTTTTTTCCATTAAAGAGGCACTAACGATACAGAGGCACAATTCAAAGTTCATTAAAGTCTGGAGTAGATTTACTCAACCTCAAGTTCAAATATTTTCTCACTATCATTACACAGTATGTGAAGGCTAACATCTCTTCCTGTCTCTTTTTATTATTCTTTCTTCTTTCTTTCCTAGCTTCTTTCCTCTTGATGAGAATGGAAAACGTCACTCTTTCCCGATCTATATTCTGGAATTGGATTCCATCTTGTTGAAGGTAAGCCATAGCTCCTCTTCTCTTTACCTTTCAGTCTTTGGCCCTGCCTAACAAACACTGACTGTTTGAAGTCTGCACTTTTGTCATCTAAAGAGGACATCTAAGTAAAACCATCCCCTTCCAGAACATATGAGACTGCAAAAATCCTTGAACGCTGACCATCACTGATAGTGTCAATGATGCTATCTTTTCTCTTCATCCTTTTTGAGGACTACCTTGTTTTAAGCTCATCTTTAGTTCTCAGTGGGTATCGCCTAAGATATTCCTAAATATACAGAACCTTTTTCTGTTCCAATCAGCTATTTCCAAATGTATTCCACCCAGCAACTTCAAAGCTGTCCCTTGTGCTTACCTTACCTTTCGGTTTTATTCTGATAGTGCTGTAACAACACCTCCTGCATTTAGTTCCACTGGACTTCAGATGTTATGAAACATGCTCTTTGCAGCAAAGTAGTAAATTCCTAGTACTGATCTTTTGGTGATAACTTTAACCCTCAGCTGTGCTCTTCTCAATCTGGTCCTCTTCTGTCTCACCAAGAGCATGACAGCTGACGTTGATATAAAAATTAGGCAGTGTTGACCATGAGGTTTTCTGCCATGTCTGGTGTCCCTCCAGCAGAATTCTACTTCAGCAGCAGCAATTTCACCAGGTATTCAATCTCCAGTCACATTTTGCTGCTGTTTCTTTTGACTACAGTATTATAGCAGTGCAGCTCCAAATGCCTGAGTGGAATTATATATAAGTGGGGAAGAAGAATAAGGTCTCTAATCTGCATATAAAGAAACAGAATGAAAAGAATGTAGCGAGTCTCACAGAACTTAATTGCAATGCTTCCATGTGATTTTGAAGTCAAGTATTATATAAGCACATTTTCTCAAAAAAGTTTGTAAAAGGATAATAAATAATACTTTGAGCAATTGTAACTTGAATTGGAGATTCAGTTTGGGGAATAAATCTCAGTACCTTTTAATTTACTTCTCAGTAGGCTACAAGGTTGTATAATTTCTGAAAAGGAATATCACTGTGTAGGGAAAGTGGCTGACAAGTGCAGTCACACTTTTCTTCCACATACAGTAATCACTAAGAAATTATGTCAGCAATTATAAACCAGCTTTTGAAAAAGAACCCAGGCAACACCTTCTGTTTGACAATTGTAGTTGTGTTTAAGCAAAATACTTAGTTTGACACGTAGATTCTTTCTTTTTGTAATCACATTTATTTCACACTGAAGCTTGTTTTCCTTTATAAAGTAGAAGATCCTATTTATCTTCTCAAGTACTTTTGGAAGAGTAAAAATAGGGATAGAAGATTTTCTTACTTAGCTGAACAGCAGTATTGCTAAAAGACAAGGAGCCATTTGATGATAAATACAACAGAAGTGGCTCAAAGAATCAAAGAAATACATAATCAAAACAACCAAATTGCCAGCAGAAGGGTTAAAGTCCTGGGCTGGTGCTCAGGATTCAAGACCTGTATGACTTCAGGCAAAGTGACTGACTTTCTGACTGATGGACTCCAGAGTGTTTCTGAGGCAAAGGCTGTGCCAAAGGATGCAACGCAGAGTAGCACCCCCTTTTCACTCCTCACGCTGTAGCTTTCAGAGGAAGAAAGACATTAATTTTCATCTTCTTTTTGATCTAAAGTGCATTTAATTACATGTGTGCATTTTACATATATGTATGCCTATATATTTGATGAAACTACTTAATTTGCTTCCAATATTGTGCATTCTTTTATGTTTAGCATCTTGCAGGACAGCAAGGTCTGTCTCATCTGGGCTGCTGCTCTCTGAGTTATACTGAACTCTTTGGATTGAGGGAGAAAGGAGAAAAGAGCATGAAGCAGTGACAGGGACTGAGGGACTCCCAAGAGAAGTGAGCCTGCAACAGGGAGCAGATCCATAGCTGTGCTGTTCAAGTTACCCGCCTGTTACTGCCAGAAGATTTGATCCTGCTGCTTCATCTGCCAATCTCACAAAAAATTAAATCAATAAGAAAAAAAAAAAAATCTCGTTTTTGAGCAGCAGCAAGGTAAGCTTCTTTACCCTGTGGCCAAACTACTGCTACACATAACACAAAGAAAAAAGCAGAAGCAGTTAATTTAAAGTGTAAAGGAAGTAGTGGGAACTACCATTCCAGTGGCAATCCACATGAGAGGTGGCATAAAACGCTACTCTGAGACAGACACTTCCTTAGCAACCCAGAAGAGTCTGTATGGGTTTGTTCAATGACAACTGATGGACAAGGGGAAACACCCAGATCTGAAAGGATCAGAGTGGGCAGAGGGAGATTGTTTATATTTCACCTGGTTTAACTATAAGAATATCTTAAATAATTGCCATGCCCTGATTTATTATTTTATATTCTAAATGAAACAGATTTAATAACTAGAAGCTTTTGGTGTTCCTTCCCTGTTTTAAAACAGAGTTGGGGGAAGAAGTTCCAATCCTTGGCTGCACATGATTCCAGGTCTAGGGAGGAAACTTCCTGCAGGGATTTTAGAGATCCTGGCAGGAGGCCTTTCAGTAACAGAAGATGCCCACGGTGATCTTCCCAGTTAAATTACTGGCCACTGCATTCCCAGGAACTGGAAGGCACCATTTCACAGTCCCTTCTTCCAGCCAAGATCTAGACAAAAAAATGTTCTTGTCTGCTTAGACTGCTCTTCAGCTGAACACTTCAGTTTAAATTGCCTATTGAGATATGAGCTTTGTGCAGCAGCAGCATTTAAGTTATCATCTACAGCATGTCTAGGGATCAATTAAGTTTCATCAGTTTCAGAAAAAGTACAGCTTCAATAAGAATAGCCAGCCTGGATTCAGATTATGGAGAGATTGACTGATTCTTTAAAAAAAAAAAAAATCATAAGTGTATTGCCAAAACCAAATGAAAGAGATTCAGTGGATGCCAAGGCAATACTGATTCTTGCTGTATCTTCAGTACTGCCAGTGGCTTCACATCAGGGAGATATTTGGCTGGATTACTTCAGATTTCCAGGAAGTGCTTTAAACAATTACGTTATTCGTTGAGTTTGACGTGCCGAAACTCAAAAACTCGCAAAGAGTTTTAAAGCAGGTATATTAATTATGGCGCCGGATGCAAGGGGGATAGCTCCTCCTAACTTGCATACTAGGGACTAAAACTTGCTTGCTTTTATAGTTACAAAACATGCATATTCATTAGTGTGGGCTGGGTTATGACAATTATTTCGCGGAACTCATTATCATAGGTCTCCTTTTGGCACAGGCATACTGCCGTCGGGTGGTCGTAGGCTGGTTTCTCTGGGATGAAGGCAATAGTCTTCCTCACTCTGATCTTCCTCGGGGTGTCTTTGTGGACAACAGAGTTCCGGCTTATCTGTCCTGACATTGTTACTTGGGGTCCCTTGGGCGTCCTTGCATACAATGGAGTTCCTGCTTATCTGTAACTTAAAGTTCCTGTTATCTGTTGCTTCTGCTTGCCTAGGCAGTGAGAGCAGTCACTTCCGCTCCAGCAGTTGGATAAATTCCTACTTACATTCTTTTCTAAATTTCTCATTAACCACATTCTAAACCATGCATTGTTAGTTAGCCTTTCCTTGTTTCAAGTTGACAAAGAGGAGTGAAATCCAGTGGATGCTGGCACAGTATATCAGAGTAATCTAAAGTATACAAGAGAAGCAAATTCCTATAGATTAAATTTTCATTAAGCTAAAAGTGAAACAGGATATTGTAGAGACCCAAATGGGACAGCATACATTCCTATAATTTATCTAAAAGATTTCACAAACTGGCAAAGGAAGCAGCAACATCCAAATCTCCTGTTAATAGTGAAATGATACGTGACTTCAGAAACATAGCACACAGCAAGGAACAGTCCACTGCCCGTAGAGAACTTCTACTGTTTAAATCTAGCACCTGGATTAACAGATGGCAGATGCCGTCGTATTGATAAATAGGCATGAATTTATTGTGCAACAAAGGAACAAAGAATAGGGAGGACATAAAAGTGCTTGAGTATATTGATCAAGCCTCAGCTAGAGCATGTTTGTATCAAAATCTCCAAAGTTTAATTTCATTTTGCAGATGGCTGCAGGTAGGGAACTAGTTGCCAAATATTCTGTCTTAGTCATGTTGTCAAGTTTAGTTCATGAATACATGTAAAACATTTTGCAGTCTTTGGAATAAAGCAAGCAATTCAGCTTTGAATTTCTTCCATCATTTACTCTCTATAGGTAAGGGCTATGTTTCTCTTAAATATTTAGGTTTGGTTCCTACAGCTCTTTTTCACAAATCAAGACTATGTGTTTGTGTGTGTGTTTACATACTTGACCTCCCTCATTAAAGCTGATGTGTGTTCTACAGCACCACAGACACCTTGTGAGACCACCAAAACTCCAGCAGTGGTTGGATGTCCAATTGCAAATCTCAGATCTCGTACAGAAGTGTCAGGCAAAACATTCAAAGCAACTCTGAAGGCAAAGTGTATACATTACCACCAATCAGGTCAAGATAAGGACAGCTAACACTAACGACAAGCTAGGGAAAAACTAGGTCCAGAGAGTCTGCCCGGACTGGAAATGCCATAATAACAATGGAATTTAACTACTCTTACGTAGATTGAAATGTCATACTGCAATATTTTCAGACATTGTACAGGAATGTTTCATGAATAAGCAAATTAGGCAACTCAAAGGGAAGAGTTCAGTTTTGACTCTCTTCCCAATAGTAATTTTGGCTTGTGTCACAATGTTCCTATCAAGGATTAACTCTGTAATGTAACTAAAATATGCTTATATTCAACATCCTTGCAGGAAGTGTGAACAACAAAGAAATCTCTGCACCCTAATGTTTGACTTCAAAATGTCAGCTTAGAAGCAGTCAAAAGGGCTAACTGAACAGAAAGGAATTATTAGGTGCAGAATAGTGAAGAAATCAGGAAATAATGCATATATCACTGTATAAATCCCAGGTGTCTCAGCACCTTAAATACTGTGTGCAATTCTGGCATACTGTCATTAAAATGGTAGAGCTGAACTAGAAAAAAAAAGACTGATAAAGATGATATACAGTTTGAGACAATTTGTATGCAAAGAGTGATTGAGAGGCTAGGACTTTTTAGGCTGGAAAACCAGTTTCAGAGGAACATAATAGTGAACTGTGTAATCAGTAGCACAGAGAGGATGAATAAGAAAATCTGATTCCCTTTTTCCATAATACCAAAAAGTAGATGACATCAAGTGAAATTACCATCTAGTGTATTCAAAAAACGCAAAAGATAATATATCTTCTCATACTCTATAATTAAGCTGTATAACCCATTACCAAAGAGCAATAGTAATGCAAAAAGACATTATTCAAATTCATGGGGGGAAATCATTGAGGACAATTAAACACAAAGGTACTGCCTCTGACTAAACGTATCCCTGAGCTGCACACGCCTGTAAGCTATAGAAGTATACTAAGGGAGGACTATCCCACCTGGGCACTATTTTTATACCAGGCATCCACTGTTGGCCATCATGACAGCATGCTACGCTACCTAGATCTTTTGCCTGATCCAGGACAGACATTTTTCTGTTCTTATGTTGCTCCCTAGACTATACTGGAAATGCTTAGAATATGAACTTTTTCATTTTATTATATGCACCGCTGACTATACTAACAACAAAACCTAGAAAAAAAAAGGTTATAAAAATTAAAAAAAAAAAAAAAAGTATAGGAAACAAGGCAGCTATTTATACAGCAGAACTGCATTTATTCTGAGCCAGGATCAGGTTAGACTGTACTTTTCCTGACCTGGCTTATGCATGGCAAATTACTACCAAAAATTTGCCCATAAAAAAGCTAATCACTTTGACTTAACCTCCCCACACCTCCACCCCCCCAAAAAAAAGAAAAAAGAAAAAAAAATAGCCCATTGGGAAATCATTATGTTTAGAGAGCAGCTCTTGAGAACAGTTCTTGCTGGCCTGCTGGACCTGCTGATCTTACACACAGATTGCTTATAAACTATCGTGGCAACTGGAGCCCATCTGAGATTTTTCCTTTCTCAAGGAAACAGGCCATCCAGCTTTGTGACTGCTTTGTGCACAGAGCTGTGACAAAAGAGTTAAGGATCCAACCCAAAATGAACATGCATGTACACTTTGGTTTTCTTCCAACTTAATCTCCCGTATGTTTTAGTGCATTCTGTCATTTTCTTACAGTGTCTGGTTTGGATGTATTCATCTGCCATTATGCAGATGAGGGTCTGTTACAGCAGATTTTTCATGTGTACATCCTTAGGTTGTGGAAAAACAGTATGATATAGAAATAGCCTCCCATTGTGCATTAAATAACATATTAAAAGCATATCAGAAAGTATCTGTGATATTTTAGATATAGTTAATCTTACTTTAGAGCAGAAAATTAGTAAATATCCTCAAGTCCACTGTTTTCAACAACTTCACTAAATATAATAATAAAATAAATTATGATATTTTAATGATATTACTAATTTTATTTTTGCCTAGAGGATAGGTGTTGACAGATCTTATTAAAAAAAAAACCACAAAATGTTAGTTTTACCTCAAAAGATGCTTTGATGAGGGAAAGATGACCAATGAAAAATATTCTACTAATAGCGAAAAAAAGAGTGTTTTAAAATGTTGCTCTGCCACTGTCCTTAATAACCACATCTCATATGCCTCAAAATTAGGAGCCAAAATATTAAAAAAAAAAAAAAAAAAAAAAAGGGGTTTTCTATTTCTGAGTTACCACATTGCTTCAGGGATAAAATTTAATTCCTTCATCCCTGACTAGTATATAAAGATGAGAGACATCAGTCATTCAGATGTATTGTTTACTTGCACCACAAGGTGATGACAAAAGTCTCTCATATGCAGCCCCTAATAAAAGAGGGCCCTGATAAAATTCAGAGCCTCTAGGTGACACTGTATGTAATAACAGCTCAAATAAACACTGGTGCTGTGCTCCTGTGTCAACAGTTTAGGAGTATTTATACTTCCACCTGCATATACAGCATGTTCTTTTACTACAGTGGCCAAAATGCTAATGCATAGCAAAATAACCAGCCTGTGACAACTGAATAAGCGTGTTACTCAAAGCAGTTATCACAGCTTACTGAAATTAGCTCTGCTTCATTCCTTTCATTCCAAACCTTGCAAACAAGTCACATTACATTGTTGCTCTTTTTAGCATAGCATCTGATAAGACCTTTTGAATATGTCTTCCTAGATCATTCCTGGCTGTCTCCCCAGTGGCCAGATGAATCAAGAATTGACAGAGGCAGAGCACAACCTTTGTTCCAATAATTGGTTCTGTAGGATAAAACAGAGCACAGGGACCTGGAAAGGAATGAGGACAAGAGACCAAGCCTTAGGCACAGGCAATTGTCATGGGGAACAGGTACTCCGGCAGCAAAGAGTCCAAGGGCTGGCCATGCTATTGCCTTATCAATGCTTAAATGCAGCATTACCAGCCTTACTTGTGCTTCACTGCTGCTCAGCTTTGCCTGCTTTGCTAGCAAGCCTTCAGCCAACTGCGATAAACTGTGTAAAAAGAGCACAGTCAAGGGAATGTTATTCACAAGATATTGGCAAAATGAGCTTTACCACCTTTCCCCGTAAAACTTGTTGGTCCCTCACCTCCTGTTCAGTATGCAGCTGGTCCTGCCAAACACAAAGGATCTGTAGGGAAATGGAAAATCTAGACTAACCCTGCCTCCTCTGCTCTTGCTCACTGAAAAATACCTTCCCAATGGAGTTGTGCAACCTGGTTCTCCCACACCCTCAGTGTGAAGAGGAGCCCACTAACAAGTAAAACAGACCTGTACCCCACTGGGGAATCTCCACAAAGGTGATTCATGGTCAGGCCTCTTAAAAACCTTATTTTGATTCTCTCTGTTCCTGCTGTCTCATCCACTGTGTCAAAACTTTTAAACAGCATCACAAAGGACAGATTTCTTTATACACAAGGGCATACAGACATTACCTACTTTCAGTTTTGTGTTTCAGAGTATGATCTAACCCCAGAACTTGTGCTGGGCATAGCACCCAAAAATATCCCATGTTTGAATGCATTTCTAATGTAGATCTCTAGTAGATCTCTAGCATAGCATCCCATTCCCATTAGATGAAGCTCCATGTGACAGTGACAGCTCAACAGACTGTGGCCCTAGCAGAGATTTTACCTGAGGGCTGCCACTTCAGCCAACATCAGCTGCCACCCTGGTATACTGGGCTAGATAGCCAACACCTTCAGCTACAGGAAGAAACAAATTGAGGCAAGACTGATGAAATGAACCATGCTTATTCACTCAGATCAGGATGCAAACTAGTCCTATCCTATAACACAACACAAAAAAGTCATACGCCTGAGGAGCCGCTGTTATCTACAGCTTCAGGACCATCCTGAATTCCTGCAGCCCTTGGCTCTCTTGAAACGTAAAGCAAAGTTCATGGCCATATGTCAGTTTTGAGATGACATTTCTCAAGTCAGGTCTTTTAATCAGCTCTAGGCTATGGCCTGAATTTCCAAAACTAGCAGCTGCACACTCACCTGATCAAAGTGAATGAAGGTTTGTGACATTCCAGTGAATGTCATCTTGTGTGTGTGTGTTTTCTTCCCTCAGCTCCCTTGAACTCTATCTAGGTCAGGCAGAGAGTCCCAATCACAGTTCTTACTGCTTTTATTGACACATCTCTGTCAGGCAGAGAACTGCTATCACACTCATTTTACCAGTGCTTTTGTAGTACTTTTCCCCTAGTTGGCTCTGAAAAAAAAATCGTTCTTTAAACTATCCTACAGAACAAAACAGATGATCTTCTGTTTTTCTGCTTCCAAAATTGATGCCAGGATGAAAGTTATGGATATATTACTGTAAGACAGTACAGGATACAAGTTGTCTGGTGCAAAAGGCAAATGGAAAGTTCAGTTCTATCTCCTGTAACAAATAAAATTGCAATGAAATACCAATCTCAGTTTTTTTAAGCATGGTCTTAACTATTTCCTGGGTACTCTCCAAGTCTGCTCCGGGAGTTTTACCTTCCTAGGAGAAGCAACAGGGAGCAGGCTTGGTCGTTCGGTTCCAGCAAGTGAACACGCGGTGGCACTGTGACGTCTCGCTCCTTGCAGGGCTTTCACTGACGGAGAAGGATTGGTTCCCTGTCCCTCGGCAGGGTGACTCAAGTGAGACCAGATGGAAGAGGACAGATGTAGAACCAGTTTGGCTATTCCTGACTAACCTGCCCTTCCATGTAATACCTTCAACCATGGGATCCAAAAAAAAAACCAAAAACCTGAGTGAAAATCACTTCATTTTCAATGTAGTCCCAGAGACACACAGTGGGAACGTGGTGTGTATTTAAGATCAAGCCCTTGTCATCGAGCTGTTTAACATTTAAGTGAACACTTTGATGTTCATACTTACACCTGTTTCCCCTAAGGTTCCTGCACCTGAAAATAAAGTTTCCACGATACAAACCCAGGTTGTTCCATAAGCCCCAACACATAGAGAGGGGTGGGGGGAAGGGAAAGCATAGTGAAAGGACAAACTACCACAACTTTAATATAAGTATTTTTTTGTGGGGAACTCCTGATAGAGAAAGGTTGCGTGGTTTAGGCCAAGCACATCTGGTCAGAATAAGAAATAAGTCTTACAAAGAAATATCTGGATTTCTGATCTACTTAACTCCATCAGACGCTGGACAGAAAGCAAATGGTTTTGCATGTGATTCCTTATCCCTTGGTCACTATATGCATCATAATGAAATCTATTTTCAACAATCTAACAAGCAATCTTCCATCACAATTTGCCATCCATTCAGGGATAATCCCAGCTATGTTGCTTTAAATTTGCAAATGGCACTGGCAAAGTATTTCCCTGTCAAAATACTTGGGTTTGTTTTTTTTGCAATTGAGTTGAGAAGAGTGTTAATCCAACATAAGTCAACTTCAAGGAATTGCTGCTGATGGGGCAATTGGTTACATGGTATTTTCTTATTTTCTTTACGTAAGAAAAAAGTTGTAATTCATTTCTAATCCAGATCTTGGCTAAGCATGTCTGAATTGCTGTGCAGGCAAAATTCCTTCTCCCCTTCCCCCTCCTCCCAAACTTTCCAGTCAGCATTCCTCCTTACGAAGCAAGAATGCTATCTCAGAAATCTCACTAAAGATTTTAAAGCCCAGAGCAAACTGCTATTTCTTCTGCCATGGATCTCACAAGCACAAATAAATATAATTACTTGCAAAATGAAGTTAATACAAATTTAACATTTCTTCCACAGAGACAATCCCAATGTGCCAAGAGCTTGTAAATATCTATATGGTGTTAGAGGCATCTGAGGACACACATTGCAAGAATATATTCTAAATTCTGAATCTATTTCAGGTGTATTTTTTGGGTGAAACCAAACTGGTTTTGACTGTTAAATAGTATCCAGAATTCATGTTTGTGCTACAGTTCAGGAATGGAGAAGAGAGCAGGAAAGAGGAGGAGGGTAGGAAATGTTTCACATATTTTCGACTATTTTCTAATCTCCTCAGTAGTCCTCACTCATATGTGCTAAGAATGTAGTACCTATTGTTTTCTGGAAGTGCTTTTGTGACTGTATGTTAGCAAAAGGGTCTAACATAGTTTCTAACATATTTTACATTCCTTCCTAGCTGTGATGTGTCTTCTCCCATTGTTTTTCCTGCCTTATCCTGCTCATTCTTTCATTTTTTTATCCTTCTACTTTTCTGTTACAGTTTTCCCTCTTCACCATAGTTCCGCTACCTTCAACTTCCTCCTCTCCACAAATTCCTGCTCCTCTTTCCCACCTGGTACCCCACAGTTTATCTCCAACCTTTCTGCTGCTATACATAACCTTTCTCCATTTGTAAGGAAGGAGTCTGTCACTCCTTAACCAGTTTCTCTTAACCAGTGAAACTATTCTCCCATATCATTAACATGACCTCTCCTGTGATATCCCACATTAGAACAAAAGGGGTTGACATTAGCCAGACCAAGTGATGAGAAAGGCCAGAGCTCCCTCCCCCTCTTAAAGAAATAAAATAAATGGAAGAGGGACAAAAGATGCAAAATTATTCTGGACCCCTCAGCGTGGAGTCAGTTCCTCCTCCCCATCTTGAGTTTTCTGAGAGTAAAGAAGGTGCCCCAGTTCCTTCCATTACAGTATCCCCTAAGACAAAGATGACCACAGTCTCTTCTCAGTCCCCCCCTGCAGCACCCTCATTGTTTTCTGCAGTTCTAGTAAAAAACGAGATACATTAGCTCATTTTGAGTGCCAGTACGTCTCTGAAATAGCAACACATGAATCTGAAAGCCACATCAATTTTCATTTGCTTTTAAGAAACATTAGCTTTTCTGTTAGAACCCCTACATTTAGTTTGCTGGGGATCTTTTTTTTTTTTTTTTTTTTTTAATAGTGCAACTCTGGATCACTTACTTTTTCTAAAGACTACATTTTCCTTTCCCCAAGACATTTTATGTTCCCTTTTTTTCTCCTCCTTTCAACCCACCGTTAAGTAGAGTGTTTGAACTGTTCAAACAGCAGCTCCATGCTGTGTCCTGAGATAGTGTGAGAACTTCAGCCCTTCAGCCCCCTCCCTGCGCTGTATTTCAGTGTGTAAGAAGTCACTCATCACTGCGCCACGGAGGCGGGGACTTTTGCAGGAGCTTCTGAAAAATCCCGATCGGGGATTTTCCCACCTTTAATTGCGTAATTCCCTCATCGCTTCTTTACAATGAAACGGAGAAAAGGCGGCTTCAATTCATCTCTGCAAATCTTCGGGACAGCCTGAAAAAAACCCAGAGAGCAGCAAAACTCCCAGACCAGCAGCCCTACAACACCACCCCGCACTCTCCCCCAAACCGGCCTGGGAGTTTTGAATTTCACAGCAGGGGTAGCTATATTTAAAGCACCTTCGCCTCTTACATTTTAGGTTGAAACTTGCAGACAAATGCAGAAAACGCAGCTACGGGTAAAATACAGACGTATCTAAAACACAATGCAAAGTATCTAAGAGACGACGCATGAGGACAGCATATATTTTTATGTTTAAAAACGCGTGTGTGCGTTTGTTCCCGGGATGTAGGTGTGCCACGGGTCTCCCGCCGGGTGCGGGACACGGCGGCACAGCCCCCGCTCCCCCGGGACGTCCCAGTGAGTTGGCAGACGGGCCAGACCGGGCCGGGCCGGGCCGGTCCCTGCTGCCGTGCGGAGAGGGTGGGGACATGCAGCAGGCACCTAAGGACTAGGCCGGGCCGAGCAGGGCTGCTGCGCCGGACACCACACCCCGGCGGGAAGGGGCGGGGAAGAGATGAGGAAAGGGAGGGGAATGGGCTGCCCAGCCTNCGGCGCGGCACTCGGCTGTTCCCATGGCCGGCCGCGGCCCCTCGGCCGAGCAGGGCTACATCCGCACCGTGCTGGGGCAGCAGATCCTGGGGGAGCTGGACAACTCCAGCCTGGCGCTGCCCTCCGAGGCCAGGCTCAAGCTCTCGGGCGACCGGGCCGGGGAGGAGAAGGCGCTGCGGA
>VWZK01005265.1:31527-46543 GCA_013396935.1 Baryphthengus martii | reverse complement strand
CCGGCCCCGCGTCCCTCGGTGCTGTCTAGTGGCTGTCGGTGGCGGTTTAGGCGGTGGCGGGAGCACGGGAAGTGGTTCTGGGGCGGTGGCCCCGAGTTAGCCCGGGGCGGCCGCAGGTGTGTCCGCGCCTTCCTCGGCCGAGGGAGGGGCGGGCTGCGCGGGACAGCCGCGGTACCCGTCACTGGACTTTACTGGGTTTGACAGAAAATCGTAGCTCTGTCGCTTCGCTTTTGTTTTTTTTTCCACTCAAGTCTTTAAGAAGTTTCTCTCCTAAGTGCCGTAACTTGGGTGAGTGGCGGGGGCTGTTCCCGGTTCACCGCTGCTCGAGGGAAGGATCGAGCCAAAATTCTTCTAATCTAGCAACCACTTACTGCGCTTATTTTAACACCTTAACTTTACCCTATTTGCGAAATAAAATAGGAAGAAACTTGGGAAATGTTTTTCCTTGTTTCACCTAGAAATAATTTTTTAAAAAAGAACTTAGAGGAGGTTTGGAAAAGTAACTCTAGGAGAGGCGTGAATGGGAAACATGGAACGGTAACAGCTACAAGACATTATTTACTCTGTTCTTTGACGTGCATGATACAAACTGACGTCAATCAATCCTTGTCTCTAAGATCCTGTAGCCGGAAGGCCAGATCCGTCAGTAACGTTCTCACCGCGCTCAGCGTTTCTGCCTAGCTAGGGTGTGACTGCAGCATCGGGTACCCAAAGAGTGAGGTGCTGAGAGTTCAAAGCAAGTTGCCCTTGGGGTTTAGTCTTCACTGTTAATGGCGAGGAGATATGTTGTTTTCAGAATTGTTTGTTGTTTTTGTTTGTGGTTTGGTTTTGTTTGTTTGTTTTTTTTTAAGAAAACAACACTTAGCATGAAAACTTTAATCCTGTTTTTAAATAGGAAGATATGACCGACTTATAGCCCATAAAACCCGTTACTCAGTTCTCATCAAAGAAGCCGTTACCTTTCATTTGCAAAAAGCTGTGAGCCAAAGGTCTTTAAATTTAGAGCTCTACTTCACCGGTCTATCTTGTCAGGCAGAGGAATGTTGCCTTGTACTTCATCTGGCTTCTATCTAAAGAATGCCTCATGGTGAAAAATGCATGCTATGCAGACAGGGACATACACTACACAGAAAAATCAGGTACACAAATTGTATACACAAGTACACACATCTGTGCAATATGCAGCTATGCATGCAAGTACTTAGCTTGACTACTTTCATGTAAAAACCGTTCCTAAATGCTTTTAGGGCAACTTAATTTCTTTTTCTCTCAACAAAGAGCCTGGGAAAAGTTTGTGGTTTGTTTTTTTTTAAACAATATGATGTCATGAAACTGAGATGATGTCTCTAAATCATACATAAAATGCTATGAAGACAAAGTTCCCGTCCTCCTAATTCATCTTAATTTCTCTGAAATACATTAACAGACCCGACAGATTTGGACATAGTTGTCTTGGTATGCTTTGTTTTTGTAAAGGTCAAGTATTTGAGCCTTTTGCATTTCTGAGACACCAAAACTTGTCTGTTACATGTATTGGTCATGCATAAAACGAACTTTTCTTAAAGTTAAAGAAACATTTTCATAAAATGAACCCGTATTCTTGTGCCCATCTCACCGTACATTTTTTTGTCCCACTGCAAAACTTGGGAAAAATAAATGGAACTGGAATGTATTACATGTATACATAAATATATATGTATGTCTGTCTATATCTTAAATATATATAATGTCAATCAAATGCCCATCATGCATTGTAACATGTTGGCTTTCCTGAAAAATATATGTATTGTTTATGATAAGCAAGTGTGTCCAATGTGCTTTTTCTATACAGACTGGCTCAGAATTTGATTGTGCTTTGAGAAACATTTGCCTTTGCATATGTAGGATGCTTTAAAAGATATGTATTCTCTTACAAGCAAATCCCTCACTTTCTCTGAATTATAACAGTTTTCTGGATGCATTCACCAAAGGTCCCATATCGTTTGCCTTTGCAGGGAAGACAATAGAAAGATTTAGAAGCAGTATGAGGAGCAGGCCGCTCTGATATAACTGTCCTATCTGTAGGAGTATTTCAGACTCTCTTGAGCAAGGTACTTAGCACATACCTAACCAGAGTATTCACATACATGCCTAAAATTAGCCAAGCACATAACCACCAGGTATGAAAAATCAGTGGTAGTAAAGGTCTTACTTGGTATCATCTGTGCACACTCATTTTATACTGACCGTACTGGAAGCTTTGAAGCTGCAAAAAATGCTCTGATACCAGGCAGCAAAATTTCTCCTTAGAGTTTCAAATTAAAGGTGTCCACTTAGCCTTTAAATGGAAAAACATGTTTTTGCCTCCTACTCCCATGTTGTTTGTTGTTTCTTGCCCCTTTCCCCCCTTTTTGAGGGTGTATTTCTTCTTTTTTTTTTTTTTGTAATAGAAATTCAGGTCATCCTCAGATTTGAGGACTCCGCTGGCAGGAAAATGATTGAAGTTACCTACTGCCTCAGCTCTTTTCAAGATATTGTCAAATATTGTTAATAGCTTTTCGAAGAGTAGTTTAACAACAGCTGCAACTTTTCCAGTTCATCAGTTGCTGAACCTTTATAAATTAAAGATTGTGCTGCCCTTAAAAATTTTTGATCTAAAGCAGCCATACCAAATATCTGGATACTATTTAAGGATGGAAATGGGATGGTAGATGGTTCAGCCTTATCAAAGGAAAATGGCATTCAGAATCATGTACCTTAATGACTGGTGACTGCTCACATATGATGCAACACTATTGATTATTTTATGTACTTTAGGAGCCTATTAAACTTTATTCTGTTTACGAGTTCACTTGCCTCTGCTCTTGTTCCAGTTGGATTTTGATTGGCTTTTAAAACTCATTTATGATAGTTCAATTTCTTTAATATAATTCCCGGACTAAACTCTACTTTCCTGTGCATCCTGTACATCCTTATGGGTTCCACTGTAAAAAAATGAGGGCAGAATTAATATATCATATAAAACCAAATGGCCTGATGAACTCCTGTCTGTTTAGAGATTTTTTTTTTTTTTCTTTTAACACAGTGTGTTTATAAAAAACAGAATTAAAACTTAGGATTTCTGAAATCATGGAATCTTAGAATGGCTAGGGTTGGAAGGGACCTTAAAGATCATCTAGTTCCAACCCCCCTGCATAGGTAGAGACACCTACTAGATCAGGTTAGCATCAGATATAAGAGTTACAATTAGAGCCTTATTTTTTTCTTCACATTTCTTAATTTGTAAAATTCAGTAGTGTGTTTTTTTAAAAAACTTTTTGGAATTTCAGAGAGTTTTCTATTCTTAGCCTTCTATTTTGCAGTATTCTGACCATATTAACTTCTTTGTAGTGATTTTCTGTTTACATCTTTGTGGAAAAAGGAAGTAGAAAAAATTCTGTGTTGCTGACTTTGACTCTTTGCTGGTTTCATTAAATTCTTCACCTCTGCTTCCTGAGCCAGAAGAAAACTCTTTCTTAAATTTGAGCACTTGTGTAATTTTCCTGACTAGCACAAGGGAAAAAAAAAGTTAGAAAAACTTCTTTGTGACCAGGCAGAGTGGAGAAGGAGCCAAGAAGGTTCTTTGATTTCTAGATGAAGAGATTCAGTGAAGTTTTTGATATGCCATTCTTAAATGTCACCATCTCAGTCCATTGCGAGTGGTGCAGATAAAAAAGGATTGGAAGATGACAGTCCAGGAACACTTAGGAGTCTCTGTTGAGGATATAATCACCCACCTGCCCTGGAGCAAGAGTGGACAGTGGATATTCAGCAGGTGGGTACTTGGGATGCAGGAAAATGCTGCAGTCCTTAATAGACTTCTGTGTACAGAGTACAACTACACTGATGCCTGCAGTGGGGGAGTTAAAGCCAAAATTTGGCTTTCTTGGTAACTATTCAGATGTAAAATGCTGAAAAAGACTCACAATTGAGAGTGAATTTCTGGTTGACTGTATATTGGTTTTGCAAAGAGATAACTATTGAATATGTATTCTCAATTATTTCATAGACAGCCTTGTTATTTTTAATTTATCCTTTTTCTTTTTCCCTAAATTTGTTTAGTAAAGACAGGGAGTTTAAAGTTGCCTAAAACATGAACAAATTACTTTCTTAAAGGATCTTTATGCCTGATGTAGATGCATAACTGAGAGTAATTTCTTATTAAACAAATTGGTCAAAAACATAACTGAAAAGAAACTAAATTGTTTCTGTATTTTTATTTAAAGAGTTATTATATGAAAGTACTTTAAAATGCAGCAATGAATAAAGTGAATCTTTGAAAAGCAGGCAGAGGTGGTAGACTAAGGTGGAGTCTGATTTGACACCTGAAATAGTGCATTGATATGGGAATTATATCACAAAATGAGATTTATATGGATTTGTAGGTTTTGGATGTCGGTGTACATTGGCTGGATTTTATTTTATTTTTTTTTTTTAAATATACAACAACAGTTTCCTCTTACTGCTTTCTTATGTACTTGGGTAACCCTTGGGCTATGGTAACTTTGTAATGTCACAAAGGAATTATTACAATTCAAATCATGAGTTTCACTGAGCTGCATCATTCCACTCTCATGACACAAAGTTACCATGAAAGTGTCTTAACAAATCACCTAATACATGTTTAAATGTGTCTCACATGGCCAAAATGAAAGAATTGGAAAGTGTGATTGAATTAGGCCTCTAATTATTGTAGTCTACTATTGCGCTGTATTGTGTTATACTACATTATATTATATACAGATTTGGACTTTACCCAAGTCTCTATGTGCTAGTGAGAATCATTTGTAAATTATTCTTGTTACACGAGTCTCTTGTTCACTTTTTTCCGTGTTGAGCCCTTTACTAACTCTGGACACTAAGAATCAAAGATCCAGGTGTACTGAAGTTCCTAGGGATACCTGTATGCACTTTATGAAGCCCAGAGTATAACTGCACCAACAGAAAGCCTCTGTTGTTTTGCACGTGTGCACCAGGTGTTTTCAAAAATCATAGCATCATAGAATGGTAGGATTGGAAGAGACCACTGGCAATCGTTAAGTCAAACCCTACTGCTAGAGCAGGCTCATCTAGGACAGGCCATGCAGGAATATATCCAGGTGGGTTTTGAAAGTCTCTAGAGAAGGAGATTCCACAACCTCTCTGGGCAGCCTGTTCCAGTGCTTCGTCACCCTCACAGTGAAGATATTTTACCTCATGTTGAGGCGGAACTTCCTCTGTTCCAGTTTGTGCCTGTTGCTCCTCGTCCTATCACAGGCCACCACTGAAAAGAGACTTGACACGCACCCTTCAGATATTTGTAAACATTATCTCAACAGGCACTTACCTGCATGTTTTTGGAACCTGAATTCCCATGGGCTTATGACTTCTACTGTTTTTAGAAGTGGAGACTTCAGCAATTTGACCAAGCTAATGTTTGGTTCTTTACCTGAGATAGTATAGAAGAGAAATCTAATATCTGTTATTTTGAAAATTCCTGGCCAGTTCACTTTATTATGGGCCACTATTATCTGTTCAACCTAAATTTCTGCAGCACAAACTGGCCCCATTTATGACCAATTTGAGGAATATTGTGCTTTCAATTTCTGTTTCACCTCTTTAGACCTGTCTGTGTTGATATTGCTATATGCAGATTCTCATAGTAACATGGGAATCTCATGAATAATTATTTCAGCAATATATGTTGCTTAAAAAGAAGAATATTAATAGAAGCACTTTGTCTTTGAAAATGCATTGTATCAGTGAAAAAGAAACAGCACGAAGTTTTTGGCTGGTTGGTTTGGTTTTAATTAAAAGAAGAATGCAGTTTTAATGAAAGAAAGAATCACAATGTACTGTTCTGGTTTCAAAGCCGGGAAAAAAGAACCAGAGCAGACACACTGTTGATCTTCTAGATTACGTGTAGGCTTAGCGAACCTTTCAGGTGCAGATCTGAAAGCGTCATTGAACAACACTATTTTACAGCATCATATGCCATGTGCCTCCATAAGCTGTAGAATTTGTTTGTGGATTCTTCATGCTCTTTGGGTGAAGCACTGAGAAGATTAGTGAAGCATTACTTGCTCCAATGTATTATCATTAAATTAGCGCCTAAGGGAGAAGAAACACCAGCAGTTAAGGTAGGCAACTATGAAATCAACAGACTATACTGGGTATATGTTGTTTGTTTACAGTGGTACCTTGCGAAAATTCCGTCTCTAGAGGTATATACCTCAGCCCATGTTTCATATTTACATTCTACAGCTGCAATATTTTATTTTCTTGTGTATTGTGCATGTTATAGTCAGCCTCAAATGTAAGCCGTGCGTATATATTCAAAGTGGTTACAGTGGAAAATATGTGTTCTTAGTAGCTGTTCAGTGATACCATTCCTCAGTACTTAATTGTCTGGTGTTGTCTGGGATACTTAAAATATCAGCTTGCTTTGTTTAATGAAAAATGTTTTAATGACTGCATAAACAACAAGACTTCTAAAAGTTAAAAATATGTCTGAAGTAAAACAAATAGGAAACTGAAAAAAAAATGCCTGGTATTTTCTGAAAACATTGCTTAGCCATGTTTTCACTGTGATACGCCAAATGTAAACATATTTCCATTATTTCCCTGTGTCATTTTCAGCTTGTTTATATATAAATGGCAGTGCAGACTGGGACATTTCCCTGGTACTGTAAATATAACACTATGCTTTGTTAAAATCTTGCTAATACTAGTTTTTGGTTACAGGCAATTTGCACCGTGCATCCAGTGTTCCAGAGCGCGTCCATAACATAGGGATTACTGAAAATGATTTTGCACCAAGAACTCCCTATGCTTTCTCGTATTACCAGTCAAGCCAGGTGAGGAAAAGAAGAATAGAAATAAATATCTCACATGCATAGTTTATTAATTTTGTAACCACAAATAATAGCATGTAGATAGTGTTTCAGGGTTTGCTTGTTTGCTTTTTAAAGCCTGATTTCTAGAAAATGATGTTTTTACAACTGAGATCTGTTAACATTTTCCCCGCTGCCAGTGACTTCTGTGCCCGGTGGCTAAATTCAACTCAGTCATACAGACAGGCTTTTCACAATCCTATTGGTTCTGTGATAATTGGCTTCAAGGTAGAAAAAGAAAAAAAAAATGTATTAACTTTAACTAAGGCAAAGGCTATGACGAGTCAGATCTTTATCCATCCCACCAGGCAGCGGGTCAGTCAGCACATTGATAGCTCAAAGTAGTTGGAGGCCATGCTGCCACTTACCCAGCTGAACAGTTGGAGGTTGCTAGAAGAAGTCCAGCAATCCTGCGGGGTAAAAAATGACATGGTAGGAGCTAGGAATGTGGTGAAAGAGGTTAGGGAATTAAGCATTCAAAACCACCGGAAGACAGATTGCTTTAGTTTCATGAAGACAGGTAGAGTGTTCCTTGTCATTTAAAATAATCCTGTTGCTACCTGTTTTAGCACTACAAGAATTTCAGTGGAACAGTCCTTACAATACAATGGTGTTTCTAAACTCTCTAATAATAAACTCTTTTGTCATTTTGACTAAGTCTTTTTGGTATCATGGCCTAAATGCTAAGATAAATAGTTGGCCATCTGCGTGGTTTTTACACAGCTCATAACTGGTATGAATTGGTTTGAGGGAACAACTGTATGACTTAGAAATCAACACATAGCTCAGTAGCAACACTGCTGCATGATTAATGTTAGTGAACTGAAAACAATTCAGCTTGAGAACAGAAATATATATTTAATAAGTAACTGTATACAGAGGGGGCAATGCTTTCTTAACTTAGGTTACTCAAGAGTGGCTTATTGTCATTAAAGCAAATAGCCCAGCTTCTGGCCAGTTAATGAAGCAGCTCTGAATCTGTATCTGTAGAGAGTTAGAACCATTTATTTGCATGGTGAAAAAAAAGGTAATTGAAAAAAAAGAGAGACTATTTGTCCTGTATGAAAGCCAGAAAAAGCCACAAGGTCTAATATTTCATAAAAGCATTAGTTTCCTTATCCCTAAACAAAAGATAAAGATACCCTTGCATAGCTTTTGTAGAATAAACAGATACAGCCTATGATCCTTGTGTCAGCCTACTAATTTCAGCAACCTTTACTCCTTTCGAGAGTCAGTTATCACCCTCAGTACCTTCGCAATAGTGAAGGTACTGAGGGATTTCACTGTGGCAACTATTTGCTAAGCATTCTCCCTTCAACTTACAACTTGTGTAAGCTTTTCAGTTTACCTTAAAAAATGCTTTTAATATTACATAACTTTAATACAACATGGGACTTGAATATATGGGGCTTTGATTTATGGCTGGATACCTCAATGTGTTGTTTTTTTTAAAAAAAATCCTGACCCATGACTCCTCTATTTCAACGTCAGATAGTCTCCCAAGTTGCTTTAGTTCTAGAAGATCTTGAATGAAGTATGTTCAATTTAGAGCATAAGAAAAAGGCAGAAAAATTGGAGAGGCCCTAGATGGCACTTAAACAGTAAGAACCTTGAAGACATATCATACAAAGAAAGTTGAGGGAAGTAGGCTTGTTGAGTTTAAAAAAGAGAAAATTATAAAGCAAGATGATGATCCATTACTGTCCTTGCCATTAGGGACAGGAAAGAAAAATCCCCTTAAATTTCCATTGTAGAATTATGAAAACCATTGAGATGGTGAAATGGTCATTTTGGTTTCTTTGGAATGTTGTATACTCTCCTTCGTTTTTAAGAAATCAGACAAACAGGGAAGAGACTTTCTCTTTTTACTAGATCCTATCACAAAGTGAACAGGAGGGTTAAATAACCTTATATTAATAAGGTTAGTAGCAATATGCAGACAAGTATATTATTTTAATACGTGACTGATTCATTATCTTCTGTCTTCTGGACAGCTTTGCATTTAATTTTAGTAGTAGATGTGGGTGTTAATCCCCAAGAAGTTTCAAACTGAACCTAAAATCTCCATTAATAAGCAGACTATTCTCTACCAGAGATAATTGATTTACTTATTTTGAGTTAATGACAGAAGACTAGATGCTTAGACTTTGTCTCCTAATGTTAGCTGATATTTCTTCTTGCCTTTGTTAACCAGGTACAAATACACAATTTTGGTGATGTTCACATTTTGTTTTCTGATTCTGATAGCAGACCTTACAATTTTTATCTTTATGGTTTTTTGGTTTGGTTTCTTTGCTATTAATCCTAAATGCTGTGATCTTGCTGTGTCTCTTTTCTTCTGTGCACCCTTGAACAGATGACCTCACCATCCTCATATGCAAATGTCTGGGGGACGAGAATTGCTTACAAGACAATAGAAGAGAGAGCGCAAAGGCAGCCTCTGAAGAGACTAGAGGTTTCACCCCAACAAAGTCCTGGAAGACTGACATATGTGTCCAATGATTTTCACTATGACAGAAGGTTTTCAACTGGGTTCTCCATGAGGCATGGAGATAGTCAGAGATTCAACGGGACTGTCCCACCAAGATATGCTCGGTCTGAGATTGTTGATTACACTCTTCGTGGTTCAGTGAACAGGGGACGATCCTTTAAGGGACACTCCTACATGGGGGCTGTTAATGATGTTGTTGATGGTGTCTACTCTGGCCCCACTGTACCTCTGTACCATCAAGCAGGCAACAGTCACAGTATGACCAACCTTCTGGAGAAAGAGAACTGTCTGACCTCGGGCAGTGCGATGGGACAAGTGAGATCACCAATTGTGTCCCGTTTGGGGTCTCAGAATAGGCAATCTTTAAGGTCCAGCTGGTACCAAACTACTGTGAGAAGCACACAGACCAGGAGGGAAGCTTCCCAGCCAGCTTCAGTAACCAGTGTGACTGCAGAAACAGATGGGAAGAGGATGCCATTGACAGCTGCTGTGGCAGCAGCAGCAGGGAGAAATGGTTTCCTGCAGAGTGATCAAGTCACCATCAATGGATCTCAGCTAGGGTAAGCACTATGTGGGACCTGCTTTGATTCTGGGGTGTCACAGCTGAAGGAAACCTATTTGTTTAAGAAGAGAAAGTAAATTGACGGCCTGTGGTTCAGCAGCCAACATGGTGTATGGAATATCAATGCAGATGATGCAGAAAGTAGATTTGTTTTAAAAATCCACCTCCAGTGCAACAGAGGAAAGGGAGAGAAAATCCGTGAGTGCATACGTGCCGCAGAGTCCACACCTCCTGCTCAGATTTCGGGCTTCCTTTTGCCAATAGTTAATCAATTTTATGAGGACATATGAAGTAGTCACTGAGTAATTTACAAGTTAAGACGCAATACACAGTAACATATTGACAAATTTTGTGCTCATGAGAGACCAGATGATTTCAGCACTGGTTCTCATGAGTATAGGTCAGAAATCTACCAGTGAGGCCACTTTTAGCTGTTTGACAATTTCCAGTTAAAAATCCTTCATGGTTTCAAGGAAACTTTTTAATTTTGATAAACTTCAGTTAAAACACAGTCAGAAATTTCTCTCGGCTCTGTAGCACTATCCATCCCTAGAAAAATATAAACTCATGAAGAGCTTGTCACTACTCTGAGATCCTTCATAGTCTGAGGACACTATCTTCATTTGAAGCCCTGTTAGCTCTGTGGCAGAAATTCCTAAAGCTGCCCCTAGACAGCTTGTTTACAAAATGGTTTAAAATCTTAGAAGCTTTTTTTTTTTCCAAACTACATTATTCACCCCTGAAATTCCCTCCCAGAGATTTCCAAATGTCTAAAATTGATTCCGTTTTCAAAAGTGTACGTTTATCAGATCTGAAATTCCTCTCAGGAGTGAATATTTTTTTTCATTTTAGAAGAATTCTGAGTGTTTCCAGAGCATTTAAGGTTCAATGGCTAAAACAAACCACTTGGTAAACAGGAGATAGAAACCACAGTAAGCAGTGCAAGTAACCATTTTTTTCATAATCCAAATAGGATCCTAAGGTTTCTTAAGTAAATTAATCATGGTGTAATTTACAACAGTGTGTCTCTTTTTTTGCATAATTGTGTAGCTATTAAGTTCATTTTTCTGAAGGCCACCTTTCTTCTTTTTCTTAATTTGCTGCTGTGTGAGATGAGGTGTCACCTGGTATCACTGCTACATACAGATCAGGTATTTCCCATCACAGCTACATGTTGTGTCATGACTGGATTTGCAAACATACAGTCTTGTGCCCACATCCGGTCTGGATCAAAATTTTCATCTCTGGGTGATGCAGGAGTTAAGAGATCTGGTATATAATGATGTGACTCTTAAGTATTCAGTCCTTACAGCAAGTAAGTCGAGAAAAAAACAACTGGGAGCTCAAAACAGCTAAAGATTTGGGAGTAGTATTGTTGAAAAGACATACCTGGGAGGACTTCGGTTCTCAGCAAGACAATTTACAAACAGGTATATATCCCATTGACTTAATCATTTACTTAAATTTAAGCACATTCTTGCATGCATTTCGGAGCCACAACCAGCACATTTGAAATTTAATTTTGTGTAGGAGCAATTTTGGTTCTTCTTTTGCAGGTGCAGACACTGGAGACCGATCGTCTGTCTGCACACACATTAACCAAACTGTTTTTCATACCTGCAGGTGTAAACATGTCTTCAGTCATTGTGCAAGTAGGTTGAGACCATGCTGAACTCAGGTGGAAGATTTGTGACCTAATGGAAATCTTTTTGACAGCATAATTCCTTAAGTGCCAGTTTTTAAGTTCAGCTTTTGCTGGAAATTACAGAGGAAAACAATTGGAAATGCTGTGAAAGTGTCTAAAATTCCTTTTGCAGATGTTTACAGATTTCATTTGTCTCAGTACTTTCATTTAATTTAGATGTATGTATCTTGTTTAGATTTCCAAATATCATAGATTCTACTTTAGTTTCATAGCTAGGTTTTGGGGGGCTCTTTGTTCTACCTGAAGTTTAGAAAAGGCCTCTGTAAAATGCAGTAGCTTATACTAATGAAGAGACTGGTGGAAAGCAGCATGTAAGATACAATTCTTCAAGAGATTTGCACCACTAGATTCTCTAAATGATGAGGAGGAAACCATAGCCATGTTAGCTGACTGAAGTCAGTATTTGGTACACATGCTTGTGTAATAATGTATGGTATCCACGTACATTATTACCATTTTTAGATATCTAAAATACACACTTAATAGCTCCCCTTGTAGTTCTCACCACTGGAATGGCTTGATACAGAAGTCCTATTTTGGTTGTAGTACATTTCGGTTCATCCACATCTAACTACTGCACGGTTTACTGTAGAATTAAGTATTTAAAATATAACACACAGCATTTTGCCTTGGGATATATACTGCTGTCAAATCAGAGATCTTTCACTTAAGTCCATCATTCCAGCAATAATGTCTTCTGACAAGATTTCTCAGTTTAAGAAATTAGTAGAGACTTTCTCTTTTCTTGTCATCCCATTCTCTTTGATTGTAAGGTTGCATTATTTGATATAGTGCTCTTACCTGTTACTCTCTTAATAATGGGAAGGATAGGGGCCAGAAGATAAGCCTGTTTTCTGAGGGAATTGATTTTTCCAGAAATTTGTGCTTCTATGCAAATCACAATTTAAGTCTTTCCAAGGTTAATTAATGGGATGTAAAATAGTTGCATAAGGTTAAAGAGAAATAGTGGAGTAGCTGTGTATAGTATTTAACATGTATATAAAAGCATTTTCAAACATTCTGTAGATCATGATCTACAGAAATTAGATTATTCATTAGATCATGCTCTGAAATCAAATTAGAAAAATCAGAGTATGGAGATGCTGTCTCTGTATCTCCTGGTGAAATGAAGCAGTTAAAAGCATCCTCATGACAGGGGCTTAATAAAGAGATTTAACCTGAAGCTGTCTGAGAAAAAGCTGCTCGCAGAATGTGACCTCTAAATGTGCTGAGAGCTGTTACTAAGTGATTAGGCAATACAGTGTATGTATCTCAAAATTGTGGGATTCTGTCAATTAAGGTGAAGTCAGGACTTGTCAAATCCTTGTTTTGTTTAATAACCATTGCCTGACAGCATTGTTTGCTGTCATTCCTCATGCTGATCAACCACATGGCTAAGTTTACCCATAAGCATTTTGAGGATAGGATGGAATCATTGCATCAAATTCTATTTTGACGAGGGGTGCTGCAACTTCATTCATAGCACTGGAGGTCAAATATTATATTGCATCCTTTATTACTCTCGGATAAAATGCTAGTGATTGCTGGTTTTACCCAATGAAGAGCAACCCTGGTATGACAGTGCACGACGCGAGACAAGGATTTTGGCTGCTGCACATGAAAGAGTATCAGCCATGAAGGGATAACTGTTGAATGGTGGGCTGCTCTCAGTTCAGATCTATGCACCGAGCACTTAGAAATTTGGTCTCTCAGCCTGGCAGTGACTGTTAGTGGACCTTTGCTACTCTGCAACATCCTTGGCATCCTGAGGCTGAGTTCCCACATAGATTCTCTGGTATCCCATGAGGAATCAGTTTATGCAGCAATCTTGACCTTGAAAATTGTGTGGAGTTCTTTTCTGAAATGACTCACACTTTAATACATCAGAGATGTCTGCTACTATGTAGAAGGCAACTGAATTTTGTCAAAGGGCTCCAAAGTTATTGCAGTGACTAGCAGGAAGGTAGGCATGCTCACGTATGATCAGATGCTCACATGTAACATGGTCACAAACCCCTTGTTGTTTTAAGTAACCTGCCTAAAACCCAAGCTTGAAAATCCTGTTTTTCTGTTCCGCTTGAAAGAGAGTAAGAAGAAGAAATATGGTCTGTTGGTTTTTGTGGGTTTTTCTGTTGTTTTTTTCTGTTTTGTTGGTTTTGTTTGGCTTTTTTTTGTTACACATTGTTCAAGATCTTTAAGTGGGTTTCAACTTAGAGTAACTTAGTAGCTACTTTGTTTTAAATCTGGACTGAAAGTAAACTGAAAATTTGGAAGCTCTAAGCATTGCTAGACCAGATCCCAGGGCACCACAGATACTAGTTCTGGCTAATTTATCTTTGATTTAACCTCTGCTTGAACATCCTCATTTTAAAATGCTGTCCCTTTCATTTCATCTTTGTCTTGGCACCAGCATACCTCGGCACCCACAGATACAGCATATTTGCTTAAAACATTAACTCAGAGAGGGGGAAAAGACAGGAAATAACATGATTTATATCAAAGGGAAATATAAGGGCAGATGGAAACCTCAGGGTATGGGAGTATAATTTCATTTGCAACAGGTGCACCAAAGTTGTTCTTCATTTCTTTGCTGTCCTTGTAGCCATACTAATTTTCTTTTGCCTGAGCAAAAGCAAGCAGCAGATGATGACTTGCAGAGTAGCTGGCAGGAAAAATTCCACCTAAATCCATTTTTGTCTCAAAGCTCATGAGTTCATCATCAATATTGTGGGGGAAAGTGTTGGATTTTAGTGCATTTGTAGCAAGATTCCCTGTGAGAAATCTGTTTGATTTTTTGCCTGGTTTGTCTGTCTTGCTTCTCTGGAGCCTGTGCTGGGCAAGCCTGGTCTTCCAGGCTCTTTGGCCCCTGCCAGTCCATTATTAAGACAATCTCAGAGCTGGAGAACTGAGTGACTCCTGGTGCAGTCCACAAACAGATGCTTTAGAAATGTTTCTTTTCTCAGTATCAAAGCATTTTGTATTTAACTTTTCTGAACATCATTTATTATTTAATATTTATATTTAGTTAAAATTAAAAAAAATCAGTTTAAACCAATTTATTTCCCAGGCACTTGTTTTAACATAAAAGGTAATTGTGTCAAAATTTCCAATTTTAAGTACACTTACTGAGATGATTATCAAATGAGCCACTCTAATTCTAGTAGGTCTGAAGCAGGGAGCTAGTACCAATGACTACTTGTTTCACTGTGGCTCAGAAACTGGGCAGCCCAGGATCTGATTCTACAGAATTATTTGATTTAAAAAAAAAAAGCCCCAAAACACTCAAATTTTTGTCCACTTGAGTTTTTTATCCCCTTTTTTGTCCATTTTTTTTCTTTTTATCCACTTTTTTTTTTTTTTTTTTTTTT
>VWZK01005265.1:17248-31512 GCA_013396935.1 Baryphthengus martii | reverse complement strand
TTTTTTTTTTTTTTTTTTTTTTTTTTTTTTTTTTTTGTAGGTAGAGAGCATTTGAAACAAAAAGTAAATAAAAAGGCTGGAGAACATAACCACCTGTCCCAGAGCTAATGTACCTGACTGTGCCATGAATAGCTTTTTGTTCCATTTGCCAGGGAAAGAATGGGTCTAGTGACCTCTCTTTCCAGTTTTCTATATGATTGTCTAACACAATTACCATTCAAGTAAATGTGCTGTAAGTTGGGACGAAAATAGCCACGCGTATTTTTAATCTTATCAGAGGCAATGTACATACTTGATTTGAGTAGTATTTTTATTTTATCCCACCTGAAAAAAAAGGCTTTGCCCATCTATTTCAAACTAGAACAACTTCTATAAGCTTGAAAAAAGCAGGTATGGATCCCTGCATATAGGTAGTGTGGGAACTGGAAAACTGAAGAAAGGTATGAAAACAAATATAAAAAAGCAATCACTACATTACTGAGTAAAACATCAAGGTATCTTCATGTTATCTTCATGTAACATCAAGGTATCAGTAAAAGGCACACTAATTTGGCTATAGCCTTTTTTGGATCTTAGTCCTCCATCCACTGATGTTTCTATTTTGTTTTTATAATGTGAAGCATGACTTGCATTGTCCAGAACCTTTCATAGTTGCTGCACTTCCATTTATGATTTTCTTTTCCCCCAAAATATTAGTATCTCTTAAAGATTTTATGACATTTTCTGCTACTGGGAAAGAAATAATTTTCTAAGAAAAGTTATTTGGAAAATACAAAAATCCTGGTATTACAAGGCATTTCACAGTCTAAATGATGATTTTTCTGCAGTCTTACTTTACTATATTTCCTCTGTCTATACTTTTAAGGAGCCCAGAAGGGGAGATGACTCTGGAGCGTGCAGTAAGCATCCTGAAGAGTGAAAATACACAGTCCACACCTAGGATTCTTGCTGCTGTGACTTTCATACAGCATGAGTGCTTCCAGAAGGCAGATGCCAGAAGAAAAGTAAGTATTTTTATGCCAGTTACAATCGGGTAAAGCAAATAACTTTTTAGACTGTGTGATACTATGTGCCAACATGGAGAAAAAAAAAAAAGCACTCCAGGAAACTTTTTAAAAGCTGCAGATTGTTTTAAATCCCTGGAATGACATTGATCTATACTAGCAAAAATTTGGTCTTCAGCATTTTGTGATAGGAAACAGAGAAATGTAGGGTAAGAATTCGCCCAAACCATCTGTAATTACAGACGATTATGACCAACTTTCAACAAATTCCATTGATTAGGATCCCACAAGCTCTTGCAGGTATTCAAAAGAACTTTACTACCCTTACCACTTATTCCTAAAGTATAACTAAAATCTCCCTTTTGCAGACAGTGGATTAGTTTCCACCCTGTCTTGATGGACATGGAGAAAAATCTTTATTTTTCTGTCCCTTTGGTAATGTTTTTTCAGATATGTTAAGGCTGCTAAGCATGTACTTAGGTTCTTCTTTTCCAGGCCAAACAAACATAATTCTTTCAGTCTCTGTAAGTCATAGAGTCTGAACTTTTTGTCAGTGTAATTGCTTCTGTCTGTCATTTTTGAGTGGTATGCTTACACCATTGGTACAGAAATATCCCAGAAAAGAAAACTCTGGGAGTACAGTGTAAACTTATCCAAGCCTCAGGGTTTGCTAGGACTACATGAATGAGTTTACACAGTGTATGGATTAGCCAAATTGGTAAGGGCTTGCTGGGACTGCACAAATGTATTAATACATTGTTTGGATTAACCAAATTTGTTGAGTCTCTTACATGTTATTTGAAAGGACATACTAAAAAATACTCTTTTTTTCCTTTTCTTTAAATTTCACTATCAAACACAATTATGGCTCTCTTGCTGAGCAGTTCTGTACATTCATGTGTAACATGGTTGTTTATTTCAACCATTAAAAAAAAATATTCCTACTCTTGCTTTATTTTGTAATATGCTCAGTATTACTTATATGTAATCTCAGCCTTAACTCCCTATTCATGTATATGCAGTCCAGGTCAGTGACAGCCAAACATCACTCAGTCCTTTGGTAGTTTAAACTTGCTTCATGGTAGATCAAAGTCTGGTTTGGAAAAAAAATAAAAAGTGAAACCAGTACAATTAACAGCCTTAACTTCAGTCTGAGGGCAGAGCTTCAGAACTGAATGTTTGAAGGTGGTTTATTTTTCAAATCTCTCTCACGCAGCTTCCTGGAAAAAAAGAAGTGGATGAGTAAAAGAGTTCAAATTGGAGCAGTTAGCCTGAAGCCTTCTTCTGTGTTCTTGTCTATCCCATATAGCCTAGCTGACTTTATTTCATGTTGGCATTGTCTTGTTTCACCTTTTTAGCCTTTCAGCCTACATTCCTTTTCTTTGTCTCCTGATGCTTTATTCCCCAGCACTTGATAGTCTGTGGGTCTGGTGGCTTTTCTTTTTCTTATGAACTTGAGATCTGGTGGTATTTTGGTGAATTTTGTCTACCAATGAAAATTTAGAAAGACCAATCAATAGCTTTTGTAAACTCTCTTCTGCACATTAGATCACGTAGCTTCTTTTACAAGAGCTATAAATCCCTTAAAATTACCAATAGGAAGCCTGCATAAATTAAAAAAACCTGAAAACCTAACCAACTACAGTATCAGTGTCAAAAGGGCTTATCTACTGTAATGAAATAGGTTGATGAGCTTTCAGCATGCTCTGTGCTCTGCTTACCCCAAGATACATGTTTCTGTATGTCATTCTGCTAGCATCTAGGTGAGTGCTGAATGAATGCAGGGACAATCAGATTAACAGTGGAGTAGCAAGAAAATGTGCCTTTTGTACAACTGAATCAGAAGAAAGGCAGACAGGCAGTGTAGTTTCCAGCACCTGTTGATTGTATTGAATTCTTTTGATCATTAAAATCTGGACTGCTCAAAACAGTTGTATCAGATTTCTAAGTCTTTCACATGCTGTTGATTCTACACAAGGATGAGTTTGTGCATAAAACTGTGTGGCATTTTGAGATGGTGGAGGAAACCATCCTCAGTAGTACATGAATGTAAGGTATTTTCCTAAATTGAACCAAGGCTTGCTTATGCCACATCACAGCTCATGTAGGCTTCGTGATTTGCCACAACACGTAGAACTTAGAAACTATTTCTTTCCTTACAGCTGCTGTAAAATAACATCTTATTAATTCTTCATTCATTCAGGGCCAAAACATCATTTTCTGAAGAATTCGACACTAAAGAGTAGTCTTTGTTAAATGTAGGTGGTTCAATAAACTAGCTTATGGTGTTTAATGGCCAACGTTTTGAAGTTTACTAGTTTACATTTTTTTTTTCTCAATATGCCACAGGTAAGAAGTACTGAGTATAATGTGTTCTTATTTAACACACTTTCAACACATGCACAGAAGTTAACAGAGAAAAAGATTGTCTTTCCATCAGGCTGGCTACTGACAAAAAAACCAAACAAACTTGGCACATCAGGAACATTTTACTTCCAGAAATTTCAAAGCAGTTTCTAAATATTCCAGAGGTAAATCTTAAATAACTATTTCACCAACATGGAAGCTAAAGTACAGAGCAATTAAATGCCTTGTCAGAAGGTTCAAATCTACAGCAAGGCTGGAAGAGATTTAGTTGTACTCTCTTAAATTAATTATTAAAATATGATGCCTCTCTTAGTTGTGGCTTTTAACGATGACTCACATGAAAGCCCAGAAGTTAACAGTCATGTCCAAATGATTAATGATCTATGCTTCAAGTCTTTCAAATAAGAGCGAATGAAGAAAGTCCCTTTGACTATTTAAAGATTTTCTGGAAGGGAAGGATGGAGTTTGTCATTTACAGGATCCAACTGTGCTCTGCTGTGTTTTGTTTTCCTCGCAGGTTTTCTCGCTTGGTGGTATCCCCAAACTTTTACAGCTGCTTGATGTTCAAAATGAGGACATTCAGCGGGCAGCTTGTGGTGCTCTGAGAAACTTGGTGTTCGAAGACAATGACAACAAGCTGGAAGTGTCAGAGAAGAAAGGGATTCCACTCTTGCTCCACCTACTTCGACACAGCAGGGATGTAGAGACTAAAAAGCAAATAACAGGTAGTGTTTGTTTCCTATGCAGTCAAGCATGAGGTGCTTTCGCTAGGAGGTATAGTCACTAAATAGAAGAATGTTGTCACCTGTGCTAAGCTCTTTTCTTTGGGTGAAATTCCAAGGTCCTTGCACTAGACTTGTCTTTAAGAAGAAACCAGCAACTGCAACATCCCCTCTTAAAGCTTCTTCGGAAATGACATGAGTCTGTCTGTTTGCAGGAAGCTTCAACTCCCAGATATTCCAGAAAAGAAAGTAATGCTCCAAATAGCAAGTTTTTGTAGAACCATTTTGGAGATCAGTCATCAGGGCAGTCCCAGAGGTGCCTGGGACCATAATTAGTGTTTACTACTTAGACAACAGCTCAGCCCTCACTTCTGATGCTATACTGCCAGTGCATACTGTCCCCCTAAACTGTCAGGTGCTGTGAATAGAAAGTGCTTGTCCTACTTCCTACAAACTCTATGACCGCAAATTTCCACTCCTAGCTATTTACACCCAAGTCTGTCTTCTCCTGGGATGCGTAGAGGACTGCTTCCTCATACAAATGTTAGATGCACCAACCAGGAACGAAACAGTGGTGGGCTTGCTACTCACAAACCAAGAAAACTTGCTTTGTAATATCTCAGTTAGTTACTATCACTTCCAGGCCTGCAGTGATCACAATATTGTGGAGTTTGGGATCCTGCTGAGCTCACTGAAGGTCAGTACTAAGACAAAGGGTTTAGATTTTTAGAAGAGCAAGCTTAACTCACTCAGAGCTCAGTTGAGAGGGATTCTATGAGAAGCTTCCATGGGGATAAAAGAGCTAGCGAGTACTGGGAGCTTTTCAAGAATGCTTTCCTGGAAGCACAAGACCAGTTCATCGCCTTTAAAGGCAGAGGGAAGTAGGCAGAGCAAGAGACCCCCTTGTCTTAACTGCAGTCTTCTGAGTCTGCTCAAAACCCAGAGAGACGCGTACCAGAGATGGAAAAGAGATGAATACCCATTGAAAACTACAAGGACATTCCCAGAGTCTGCAGAGATACAGTTAGAAAAACAAAAGCTCAGCTTGAATTGAAATTGGCCAGAGATGTCAAAAACTACAAGAAACTTTTTCAGGTAGGTAAGCAACAAGTAGAAACAGAAGAAAAATACTGGCTCACTGTTAAATAGAGGAGGTGAATTAGTCACCAACAATGCTGAAAAGACAGAGGTTCTTAACACTTTCTTCACCTCTGTCTTTACCAGCACTGCTTGGGAACAAAAATCCCAGTTGATATAAGAATAGGCCCACTGCCTTTGAAGGAAGTGTTGGTGTGTGAACTATTACAGGAGCTTGACCCCTACAAATGAATTGGCCTTTATGTTGTCTACCCAAGGGTGTTAAGAGAGATGACTGACATCGTTGCAAAGTTGCTCTCCATAATATTTTAGAAATTGTGGAGACTAGGGAATGTCCCAGAAGACTGGAAGAAGATTAATGTCACCCTCATTTACAAGAAAGGTGTAAAGGAGAATCTAGGAAATTACAGGCCCATCAGTCTTATGTCCGTTCCTAACAAAGTTATGAAACAAATCCTTCTGGGAGCTGTGATAAGTCAAAGTATGCTATTGGGAAAAGCCAGCATTGATTCACCAAGGCCAAATTATGCTTGACAAACCTGATTGTCTTCTAAGACAAAACAACCTGCTTGGTTGATGTGAGGCAAGTGGTGGACATTGTCCACCTGGACTTTTCCAATGTCCTGGGGGAAGAGCAGTTAAAAATTAGTATGGCCCATTGCAATTTTGAAGGAAGAGCTCTTTGGATCAGAAGCACAATAATACACCTCTTGTACGTCAATGTAGTAGAAGGAATGCTGGGAGGAAATACCCACCGTTACTTACAGCAACCTGTGGTTACTGCCCTATTGACTTTGCAGCAGCCAGTTAAGAAATGCCCACCGCTTCATCTCTGCACTCCTCTTTGACCTTAGTGTGTCTTTAGGAGGTCAACTGCTTGTAACTCACATTCATTCCAGTTAGTATGCAAAGGAAGAGCAGAATTCTATTTTATAAATAAGACAACATTATGAATAGGAAGAAAACATTATGAATAAATGAATGGGAATTTATCTCAAGTGATCTTTTAAAGATACCAGGAACATAAGCTATTAAAATAACAGTGCTTGAAAGGGTGCAGAAGGTGTCAGGCAGCCCTGCCTTGAAGCAAAGGCGTGATGAGACCTTCTGTAAATCTTCATTCTTTTAAGTATGTGAAATCCTGTGTTCCCTAAGCTGGAAGACAAAGATTTTTATTGTTTGCTCTTTTGGCTCAGTTCTACTCTTTTGCAATGTTAAAAAGTTTCAAAGTTTTTCACATTCCTCAGATGCAGAATTGGGTCACTTAGTAACTTACTATATAAGTGCCTTTCCTCTCAGCCCACCAGTGAGGGAAGCGGTAAAAATGGTGGTACAGTGGCCAAAAAGCTAATACTGTTTTCTTGTTAGCAACTTCATCATTCCTTTGACTGTTTGTGCAGGGTAACTCATATGGATATTATGAATATTATTGTCTTCCTCTTCACCAGTGTGAAAATGAATGAAGAGGCACCTTCTACATCAACAACATACTTAAGCAATATTGAGCAGGATTTTGTAGTTTGTGTAAAGCAAAATACTCTGATTTACTTTCATGTCTATCAGTTACAAGGCTTCAAAAATGCACCAAGAGAGAAGTATTTCTTGCTTTGTTTAAGACCAAATGTGCAGTCAGGGGGAAGTACTGGGTGCCTTGGTGAAAATGGCACTAGGGCATACTTTTTGCCATCAGTTGAGCAGTTCTTCCAGCTCCCTAGCAAAATGCAAGGAGCCAACAGGGCAAAGGGAAGCCTGGCTGAATGAATTCACATGAGAATATCAACTTTGCATTCAGCCACTGTCTTTCCCAGCCCACGCTTCAAAGGCAGGCAAGGAGTGGGCTGTGGGCAGGAGGTAGACAGCAAGCGTATGCTTGCTAAGGTCAGTGCTTCCAGATGGATCTTGGCATATACAGCGATATCTAGAAAACAGTGGAATTACTGTCCTGTACAGATTGACTATGTAGCCTGGGAAGGGCTGCAGCGTAAGGCTTTTCCAAGCACAATGCAGACCTCTGAATGCCTTTCTACCAAAATGTTTAAACCCTGCTGAGCAACAGACTCCCTGTCTGACACATGGCTCACCCATAAGTTTTGTTTCTCGTCTTGCATTGGCTTTGGCTTCCTACTGGACTAGTGGAGTGTCATAACTAAGCATGCAATATCATTGCAATGTTTTAACACTTCCAGGACAAGGTTAATGCAGAATCTTTGAGCTTCCACCTGATCAGCATGAGAAGCCCCTCTGCCTTTCCACATCATACTTACTGCTTGCCTACTTTGACTGTAAATTAGAGAATTCCAAATGTGTGATATGATCATAAGCTGAATATCTTCTCCCATAAGAAATTAGTAAAATAATCTTGTTACCTGATAAATCTTGGTCTCCTGAGTTGGTAGGCAGGGATGGGGAGCAGAGTACCCCTCCTGTAATCCAAGAGGAAGTAGTTAGTGACCTGCTGTGCCACTTAGATCCTGACAAGTCTATGGGTCCAGGTGGGATTCATCCTAGGGTGCTTAGGGAGCTGGTGCAAGAGCTGGCTAAGCCGCTCTCCATCATTTGTCACCAGTCCTGGCTATGTGGAGAGGTACCAGATGACTGGAGGCTGGCCAATGTGACGCCCATCCATAAAAAGGGCCAGAAGGAGGATCTGGAAAACTATAGGCCTGTCAGCCTGACCTCGGTGCCTGGCAAGGTTATGGAGCAGTTCATCCAGAGTGCCATCGAGCGGCATGTACAAGGCAACCAGGGGCTCAGGCCCAGTCAACACGGGTTTAGGAAAGGAAGGTCCTGCCTGACCAATCTGATTTCATTCTATGACTGGGTGACCTGCCAGGTAGATGAGGGGAAGGCTGTGGATGTGGTCTACCTAGACCTCCGCAAAGGTAGGATTTTTGTTGGAAAATTTACAACGTGAGCAACATCTCAAACTGTTCTGACAATTCTTTTCTAAGTATCTTTCCGTAATTCAGAGCGCATTTATTCCTTCTAAAATTATATTCTGTCCTTGTGCCCTTGCATTTGTGCCATTCTATCTTAACCTTCTTCCCTTACCAATGTCGTTTGCACTGCATGCTTGATTTCCTATAATCTTTACTTATTCTTCAGGAAAGCACATTCTGTCTTTTATCCTTTAATTCAGAAGAAGGACTGGGCTGCTTCTGACTGGCTTTTGTTTTGTTTTTACTATTGCTCACAATAGCTGAAATTAAATTCAAAGTGTAAGGAGATACAAAAGAAACATTTTGTTGTTGTTGTGAACTGATGAAAGGAACATTCACTAACACTCTGCCCATGTTTGGAGGAGGAGGTCTGTGAAACTTAGAGCAGCAAGATAGGGAAACAATGAATGCCGTTGCAGTGAAAAGCAGAAATATGTTGTTTTTTTTTCTGGGGGAAGAGTACTTGAAAAAGGATTCTCATCTGTTAGAAAAGAACACAAGCAAAACTAATCAATTATACAAGATTATATTTGAGATTTTTTTTTATGTTTGGAGATTGAAAGTAGACAAGGTGTGTAGCATTACTTGATGATTTTTTTAGTGACATACGTCAGCACAGTAACGACCAATCAGTGTTTAACAACTTTCCCTCCTATGAGGGATGTTGCTGTCAAGTGTTAGAGAAACTTGGTAATGGGCATCTCTTGTCTTCCAGCAGATTTCCAAGCACCTGTAAACTCACTCTCTATACCTTCCATCTACACCCTTTGCATGTGAGTTTATTCTCCCACTCATTGGTCTTTACTTGGTACTTGGAAGTGCAGCTCGTCCTGTCAGGCAACGTGAAGGGACAAATTCCTTCCAGGGAGTGTGGAGAATGATCTCTGGCATCGGTGCTGTTAGCTCTGTTTAGCTTGTGTTACTTGGTAACAGAGGTGATTGCTGCAGATAGGCAATGCGCATGCAGAGCTGTGGAAAACTGTGCTTCTTGGCTGGGTGTTAGACTGACAATATAGAGATCTGTCTTCAATTATGTGGATGATTATGCCCTTTCTTTTGCCCCCATTTCCAAGTCCTCAAGTTAGGACTGGTGGACTCCTATCACCTTCTGCTCCTCTTCAGGATATCAAGTGTCAGGAATGTTCTTTCACTCAACAACTTCAAGGAATTTGAGATAAGATTTTTCAAACTGTGAGGGAGTCTTTTTGATACTCTGATTTTATTTTGGATATTGCAGGTTTGTTGTGGAATTTGTCCTCCAATGACCAGCTGAAGCACCTGCTGATTAGAGAAGCCCTGCAGACGCTCACCGAAACTGTTCTCATCCCTTACTCAGGCTGGCCAGATCGAGATTACCCAAAATCAAGTGTTTTACTTGACCCTGATACCTTCTACAATGCCACAGGATGCTTGAGGTGAGCACTCAGTCTGCAGGTACACAAAACATCGGTGATGATAAAACAGAACTTCATACTTTTGTTCTTTCTCGCTTTGAACTTTGATAGCTCCAAGAGAAGAGTTTGCATACAGATCATATTTTGAAATGCCTTATGTGTATCAGACCAGAAGAATTACTGCTCAGTATAATGAAAACAGCTTTCTTTCTAAGGCTCCTATATATTCATTTGATGGGTACTCTACAGACTAAATGTATCTGTAGCAGAAGATAGTAATCAGAGTCCTGATTGTAGTGCATAGTTGTACTGAAGTCAAAGAGATCTTTCACTGAATAACAGTTGTTGGTATGATGCATAGTATTAGCTCCTGACTGATGATGTAGTGAAAACAAAGCTTTTTAAAATGGTTACAGGAGTAGTGTTACAAATTGGCATTGGAAAAAAGGGAACAGTAACTTAAAAGAAACTCGAAACCTGTGTGAGACTTTTAAAGTTACTTTAAGACTACAGTGCAGTGATCTCCAAATTTTTTTTTGATCATACACCCCTATCAGTAAAAAGCTTTTAAGAACACTCCCTCAGTATATTTATAAATTACATAGATGTACTACTGTACAAAAATAGTATGTATGTTATAAAACATACATAAACTTAGAAATTAAAACAGGTGATATAAAAATGGAATAAACACTATTTTAATTTCTAAAATTTTATTCATTAATGGTACAAAAATGTTTCCTTCCCACACCCCAATAGACTGTTTTGTGCACCCTTTGAATACTCTAGTGAATGTATAGCATGGTGACCTTTGAAGCTTAGGTCTAAAGTTATATGACTTGCTGAAACAAATACAAGAATGATAGTTTCATAGGATGTGAAGTCCTTTAGCCCGTATAAGTATCATTTATAACTGTGTTATTAATAACTTTTTCATTTAAAAAATCCTGCTTCATTTTAATTTTTGAAAATTATCAAGCATAAGAGTTGACAATCCACATAAAAGTATGTCTACTCTACAAATTCAGAATAATTAGGAGTCTTATATATAGCTTGAGTATTTGTCCTTACTTCTGACTGGCAGAATAGATTTATGACTGCATTTGTTGAAAAGTAACAGTGCGAAACAGCACGAAGAGTCCTAGACTTATAGAAGGTAAAGCAGTAAGGTTTATTTCTTTGAAACACAGTTGTGCTGAAGCAAAACAGTTATAAGCAACAATAGGATTTTTACTGTCACGTGCCTCCTTTTATAGAATTTGGTTCTATGTAGACAAGAAACTAGTTTTCTATGAAGAATAAAGAAAATTCACTATATTCACATATCACTGTTTCAGGGTACCTTCAAAAGAAATTTGTTGTCATGTACGTTTTATTCAAGCCTTGGTAATGCTGTTTAAAGTGGGTAACTCATTGTGGGCAGTCTCTTTGAGCAGTCTCAGGTTCAGACACCCAAGATAGTTAACATTTCCCATAAGAACCACAAATTTGGCAGCTTTCTCTCACAATTTCTTCCAGCTGGACTTTACTGTTGTATAGCCCTGTAAGTGTCATTTGGGCTACCAAAAGACTAACACACTTGAAGGATTTGTTCTGGTGTCATAGATCCATCAGTGGGACAACTGAAGTGCTCATATACCTGGAATTTTCCTTGAAGAGACTTAGCAAGTCATCTTCATCTATAACAATATTAGGTATTGATGGTACCACAGAATTTTCTGCCGTTTCTGCTTGGCAAGTTCTGCTCATCAGCTTTACCAGGCATGAGAGCAGGTAGTAAGGAGAACATGTTCAGCGGTAGCCAAGTCACTCTTCCTACTTGGCATATAAACCAAAACTAACGGTTACACGCGGTAGCATCTTCAAGGACCCTTTGGATAAACAGAGTTAATCTCAAGCCATAATCAATTCTCATCTAAATAGATGACTTGGAAAGTTAACGTGATACCTACAAGCACAGAGACGTGTTTAAGCTGCTGCCAAAGATGCTTACTTAGATGTATCATAACCTATAGCTAAACTGATTAGAAAACGACTTAACCTAAATTAGGAAAAGGCCATTTTTAAACCAGAGTAAGCCCTGTCCAACTTTTAGCACAAGTTCAAGTAAATTGAGGCCAGCCTGCAGCTGTGGGGTGAATAAATAGATTTACAGTTGTGTATTTACTACTTCAGTCAGCCTTATGAAAGCAGTAGCAGCTACTATAAACACCAAAAGCCTCAGTAAACACACCTCTAAATGACCAAAGTATAAAAATTACATCTTCAATAAAAACACCTTTAAAATTAACATTCCATAAAACTGTAGCCCTTTGTGAGTTCAAAGTCATTGCACGTTAAGTATATACAAATGTGAGTATCAGAGGTGCCTGTCTTTTGTTTATGCATTCAAAAATACATGGAAGGACTTTCTTTGAAATAACTAATGAGTAGTGTACAAGTGCAGAGGCATAGCGTGAGTTTTAAACTTTTCTTAGTAAAGTACAAGGAATTTCATCTGAAATTAAGAGGCCCGTTTTTGCCTTACACATACCTGCTTTGCTAATGCCCTATAGCAGAGCAGTTTTATCTGTATTGCATGAATTTTTGCTGTGTAAACAGCTCTGGTCTGACTCATGTGGTTTCAGAAGACAAATGAATTGTTAGCTATACAAAATACTCAACAATAAAGCACCTTTTTCTGCCGGAACTCTTGTCAGCCCACTACCTACTCATTAACTTCACCTCTACATAATAATTAAATTTTAGTTGCTGAGATGGCTCAATAGCAAATGCAGAGAAACAGTAATGACCCATAATAAGATCACTAAATCTAGTGGTGTTGTCTGTGAGATGAAGCAGGTTGTCTTGGTTTTAGTTTTTTATTTATTTTTTTATATATTAATTAGCCCAAGCTGCATTTGTAGAGAAACCAGTCTGGCTGTTAGGTGTGGTGGCACGACCTGCCTCTCTCCTGCGTTTGGATGCTGGAACCATCTCTTCCCTATGAGCCAGCCGATGGGGACATGGGATTTCTCAGTTTTAGTGTGGTATTACTCATTCTGAGCTGGTTGCAGTAAATTGACATGAGTTGATATGTGACAAATAAGGCATAATAGGAGCCAAATTGTTTTAAATTAAATAGAAGCAGTTTCTGAACATACCATACTCCACAGAAAGTCAGTGAGTGGAATTTCTCCAGAGCTGCACTTAGCTGTGCAGCCTTAATGAAAAGTATCTCAAACTGTCTTTATCTAGGTGTTCATGGATACAATATTTATTTTAAAAATGGAATATCCATATTTTGGTCCTTCTCATTTTTAAGAGCTTGAACACTGAAAATTATAGAAGAAGGACTTGAAAATTCACAGGTACAGTTGACCTGCACAATTGCCAAGGGACTGTTTAGCAGAGAATAGTTTTTAATGAAGCTTACCATATTTGCACAGACCAAATACCTGAGATTTTTAAACCTAATCAGTTTGCATCTCTTCACTGGAAATTAACACATCTCTCAAATCAGGTGACTAGAAATATTTCATTATGTATTGATTTTGAAAAAAAAAATTCTCTGCCTAAAGAAATGTGAAAACTAAAGAGCACATCACAAACTAAAAAAAAATGTGCACTGAGGAAATGATGTTACTAATGATGATGTAATAAATCTGGAATTAGTCTTCCCTTTTGTAATACTGACATGTTTGTTGTGCATGTTGATAGTCTGTAGCCTGCAGGTTCTATTACACGGTAAAAACAGTGCTTTGAAGTGCAATACCTTGTGCATAGTACAGTACTTAGTTGTAGGAGAATGCCAAAACTTCTTTTCAAAAATTTACAGACACCTATTGACTGAAAGGGATGCCCACAGACTAAATGTAACACTATCACCTGACATGGACGTGTCTTGGCACACTTACCAACTAATAAATTAAAGCTCTCCTCATCCACTTTGATGGAATTTCAGGAGGAGAGGTGAATACACATCTAGCAGATAGTATTGCAGAGACTAACACTGGAATCAGTGAATGACCAGAACACTCCCAGCTCTACTAACCAGTTATTGCCAGAAGTATTGCAAAGTCCTGAATCTCGACTATGTGTGTCAGTATATGCAGGCATTGATAAAGAAGTCTGACATTAGAAGAATTTGTTAATCCCATTCTCTACGTCTGTAACTTGTCTTAAAGCTTTGCTTCTGACACAGCTTTACAGAAATCATATGTCACAAAACATAACATAATGAAAAGAAGTTGTGTACACCACACAGTTCTGCTTTGGCATTTAGAATAAGTAATGGTATTGTTCAGTCCTGAAATACGAAATATAAAAAGTATGGTGCCCTGAACAGGCAGAGTAAGCCAAATCAAAAGACTTTGTTGATTGCCTGACAAGAAGCTGAACAAGTAAAATCAGTGTATCAAACTATATAGAAGAGTATTGCAGACTTCTGCAGAGAAGTCTTGATGGATTTTAGAGGTTTAGTTGCTTTTTTTTCCTGGTCTGAAAGTCTTACACATAATAGTTCTGTCTCCAGTTCCAGTACAAATGAGTAGAAATCACAGAATCACAGAATGTTAGGGATTGGAAGGGACCTCAAAGGATCATCAAGTCCAACTCCCCTGCCAGAGCAGGAACCTAAATGACATCACACAGGAAGGTGTCCAGGCGGGTCTTGAATGTCTACAGAGAAGGAGACTCCACAACCTCCCTGGGCAGCCTGTTCCAGTGCTCTGTCACCCTTACTGTAAAGAAGTTCCTTCT
>VWZK01005265.1:0-17162 GCA_013396935.1 Baryphthengus martii | reverse complement strand
TCATCAGCAAACTTGCTGACAGTGCTCTCTATTCCCTCATCCAGGTCATTTATGAATATATTGAATAATACTGGACCTAGTACTGACCCTTGAGGGACTCCACTGGACACAGGTCTCCAACTAGACTCTGCCCCATTGACCACCACTCTCTGGCTTCTTTCCACCAGCCAGTTAACAGTCCACCTCACTACCTGATCATCCAGCCCACACTTCCTCAATTTGGCAGCAAGGATGCTGTGAGAGACCGTGTCGAATGCTTTACTGAAGTCAAGGTAGACCACATCCACTGCTCTACCATCATCTAACCACCTGGTCACTTCTTCATAAAAGTCTAGGAGGTTGGTCAAGCACGACTTCCCCTTGGTGAAGCCATGTTGACTGCCCCTAATGACCCTCTTATCCTTGATATGCCTTAAGATGGCACCAAGGATAAGTCGTTCCATCACCTTCCCAGGGATGGATGTGATCTTCAGGATCCTTAGCCTCCTCCTCCAGGGTAAGATGCCAGCAGCATGCAGAATATATGGGTTTGAATATTATTTATATATATAAGTAAATTTCTGGCATGACTCATCCTCTGGTTAAAAGGAAGAGTTAGTAGAAATCTTCCTGTATTATGCCTTGAAAGCTGATAGTGATCTTCTTCCTTTTTTATCTTGAAATACCTGTTCTCTAAAGTTCTATGGTGCTGAACTTTCCAAAATTTATGTTTGGTGGTCACATTTCCTCCTGCAAAACATTTCATTTAAAAGTTTTGGAGCTAATGAGCACACCTGCTGTGTTTCATTGCAGAGTCCTTTTTAATTGCTCTGTAACAAGCATCCTGTGGCCCTGTGCATCCTAATTCTTCAAAACTTTGTAGACAACTACCTCCGGGAAAGTCAGCTGACATCTCTCTTCCTGGTTCACCAGCCAGTAAAATAGAAATAACACTTCATTTTTCATTGTTATTTTTCATGCTTTGTCTGTCCCAGCTCCCTCTTAAACTCCTTGTGAATTACACAGTGACCCACAAGGATGGTGGAAAGCTGTAGTTGGAGGAAGTAGTATCATTGCACTTCAGTCCAGTAGGCTGTGTAAACATCTACTTCCATTTGCTCTGGAGAAAAGTGAAGCCAAAGCTCTCACCGTGTGTCAAAAAGCCTAATGGCAGCTCAGTTTCATAGTGCAAGCTTCTAAGAGAGAACGTAAAACAAATGGCTGATGATAACAAGTCTTTGAACCAAGGCCTCTTGCATAACACTGCCATTCCTTTAAGCTTGTTTCCATCCATTCTTATCTTCTTTTGCCTCCTCTTCAGTTTATCTGCTCCCCCAATTCCTGAAAGGAATTTTGTTATTTCCAGCAAGAAGCTTGCAGTCCAGTGCCTGTAGTTACTAAGCAGATCCCTGGATACCTTTCCCTCCCTGTGGCATGTTTGAGCTGTGTAAGGCATGAAGGGAATAGAATTTCCCAAGCTACTTCAGGAAATTGTTATCATGTAATTGAGTTAAATTCAAAGTACCAGTTTTAGCAGAATGATTCCCAGGAGCAAAAGCCCTCTTCTTATCAGTCGTGTGGATAATTCACAGCAGTGCAAAAACCTTTTCCAACGTAGTCAGCCACTGTATGACTCAGTGCTGACTTATAGGGAGTATCCCGTTCATTTGGTGCCATTTGCAATCTAACTGAATATATATTATCATTTTGTTTCTTTCAAAGTCACTCTTGATTTTACTATGTTATATTCTTTGTATTTACCTCCTATCTCTAAATCAAAAGAATTTTCCCAATAGGGAATTAGGTGATCCTCCATAAATACCACAGGAACATGGACAAATGGCTATTTTGGTTACAGATGTAATCTCACCGTGCAATGTGTGCAAGAGAGAACAGAAGCAACAAATATGGGATGAGATAAATGAGGCACATAGATAGATATGATACATCCACGTTAGCATCTAGTGTAGTTTGGACATGTCACCAGAATTAACGTATTTAAGCATACCACAAGTCAGAGATTTTTAATAGTTAGGTGATGCCAAAACATTAGTTCTGAGTTGTTCAAAGGAGAGCATCCCTACAAGCAGCAATCTCCTTAAGGCTGCATTCTCCCCATGCTGCATTCTTCCAACCATCCAATATGAATGCAGCGTAGAGATGGCAGAAATTGGGCAGCAGAAGAGTTTTTCTGTGAGAGGACTCCTGATCTTGACCCCAACCGACGCTTCCATGGGTATATTTGTCTCAGTGTGCTTCTGATAAGCGGCAAGTAAAACAAACTTGCACAGTGGTCTTGAAGGTTACTGGGTAGCCGTGAAGTCTTATCATGGGACTTGCCATGGGTCACAATGCTGGGCAAGCCCAGCCATAGCAATTGCCCAGTCACTGAGTATTTCAAGGCCTCCAGGAGCTCCACTACAAGATAAGTCCAACTCCTGAGCTCAGAGGGAGGGATTCCAGTTGTTCAGGAAGTTCAAATCTTGGGAAGCCAAGATGAAGTCAGTATTGCAATTTTATAAACAAAACATTGACATTGTTTCAAAATGTTTATTATATTTTTAAATTCATGTTTCTGTGACACTTCTCAGAAACACTTATTTTTCCCAATCTAATATTTTCTTTTTATTTCTTAAGCTTCAGTTAGCAAAAAAACCCTAAACTGTCAACTGAGGTTTTGCCTGAAATGCTCTTCTCTGCCTTCAAACCAATTCTGACCCTATTCAGAGTAAGGTAGTTATAACTGGAATTGGACAAGTGGGAGAGCAGGAGCTCTTCCCTTCCCAGTCCACAGCGTAGCAATAATGAAACAGGGAAAGGTGGAGAATGGAGTGGCCGTATGTGTACAGACAGGCACATAGATACACGCTGATATCTCTGGATGAACAGTTGAATGTCAGCTCATGAAACAGAGCTCAGTAATTTGTTTCCTCTGTAAAACAGGACAATGTCTCTGATTCAGGCTCTTCTCTGCCTCCTGATCTATAAAGCTATGTACCCCACTACATTCATGCTAGACACCAAGGGTGGGCGATGACCTCTCATTGCACAGCCATTCAGCATGATTGTAGTTGACAAAACTTCAGGGATTTTTAGAATAATGTAATGTGACAAAACGAGATACTGTATCAGCTGAAGTGTCTTTGTTGAGGGAAATTCCATGCTTATCTTTTAATAGTATTTTCAGTCCGTGTGCCTCAGAAACTGTTTTTGCTGTGCGCCAGAAGGGCTGTAACATGTACATTTCTGTCAGCATAACCATAAACATATGAAAGGATGATATGCATCAAATGTGAGACGCATAGGTAAAATTAAATTCCGAAGTGAAATCTATAGAAGGCCATATTGAGGAATCTGAATATTTATTCTGTGATAAATAATTCCATGAGGGAACAAACTAATTAATATATTGTTAACAGCATGACCTGAAGTAAGACTATAATTACAATCCATCAGTATTTATTATGAATATGTACTTCCCGGGGGGAAAAAAACAGAAGAATTGCATTGACTATATTAAATGCTACATTCATTTTACAATCGTAAGCCACAGAAAAATTTAAAGCTGTACCTTAATGATTTTATCCTTAATAAAATTTTAAACCATTGTAATTTCCAGTAGGTAAAGTAAGCATGCAAAGTAAACATCCTGAAACTATCTAAAAGAACATATTCCCCTCTGTTTGTGACAGATGCTAAGACTGGATTGTATTTAATGTTAGTTCAAAAAAAGAAGCTGGAATTTGATACTGCGTGCAGCCTTTCGATCAGCAGAGCTGCAGGATTAAAAAATAGTGAGGCCTACATTTATAATTCTAACATTCCATAATTCAGAGTTTGTTCAGTTGTAAAAATAATTATACCCCAAAATTGGAAGTGTTGTTATTTCCTTGGAAACTGGTAGCTTATATAGAGCCAAGCGTCAAGCAGGAAGTGTGTGTTTGGCTTTTCAAGGGCTTTTAAATCATTTTCATAATTCATTTTCAAGTTGTACTTGGGTTACTACAAAGCATGGAAAATGTTACTTGAAAGCCAGGCAAACAGTGGCTTTCTTTTGTCTGGAGGAAGCAGAAAGCGTACAGAGCAGCATCTGAGCTGCTGTGACAGAACAGCAGAAGGCATCATAGAAGGCATCTGGTATTCCCCTCTCTGACTGAGCAGCTTCTAGTGGTTTCAGCTTTTTTTCTGCTTAGATGACAGCAGCTCCTCTCAGAAGCTGGGAACCAGCTGAGCACTGTGTATTTTTTCCCTCTGCCTTGTCTCACGCTGCTGATCTGGAAGTGATGGCAACGGCAGCTGCGTCGCAATTCATCCCCTCAGCTTCTCACCCTGATGGGGCTGAGCAGCTGCTCCAGCCTACCTGTTGCACTCCCTCCTGCCCACTAGCACCCCTTGGAGCATTTCCGCAAGCGTATCGATTGCTGTGTGCATTTTGGCCCCGTAACTGGTGTATCTGTTAATGTGTAAATGTTGCTAAAACTCTCGGAACATATGTCTGTTGATTGGATCAAGAACCAATTGGGTGTATGTAGGTGCTAAAGGACATTTGTATGCATGGAAATTTTTACACATGTCTTTCCTCTGATTTTCTGACATAGCTACTGTCCTAAATGTTAAAAATATAACTACAAATGGGTGAAAAAGTGTCCAGTTTGTTTGACTGTTTAAAAAGGATTAATTCAACTTTGAGATGAAGATTAGAGTTAGGTCTTACCTTATCCATCCAAACACAACAATTTGTTTTTCTGGAGTATTTGTTTTTGTCTGGGAGTGCACTAAGTCAAAGTTTTAGTTAGCAGAGGCTCAGATTATTTTACAGCTCTGAAGAAAGGAAGCAGTCAACCTTAACTTCAGTATCTTAATGATTTAGCTGGAAAAGTTTGTCAGAGGGGCACAAGGAAATATCTTTGACTAAATCTCCTCTCACCAACATATTCCTTCCTGCACAGAAACATGAGCTCTGCTGGCCCAGAAGGAAGGAAAAAGATGAGAGAATGCGATGGCTTGATTGATTCTCTTGTGTATTATGTTCAAGGAGCCATTGCAGACCACGAGCCTAATGACAAGGTATTCTTTGAGATTAAATGTCTTTTCCTAGGGGAAATTGCTAAGAGAACTTTTTTTTTTGTTTAGGAACCAATGTTCAGAGATGGTTGTAATGTAAGTGCCAAACTGATATTTATTTCTCAGGCTTTCAGAAATGCCACCAAAGATGAAAGTCCATTAAGAAGCTTTTTGAAGTATTTTTTGTCATGCCATCTAGGAGATTACATACCTTAGCATTGGGAAAACATTTTCAGAATCACCAGAGCTAGAAACTTTTCTCTGTTTTTTAAAAAGTGACATGAAGGCACTCCTTTCAAAAACACTGAAACACCTAAAAAGTCAGATAGTGCCTTTTAAGTTGGCTCAGGGCATCAGGTAACTAGAAGCTTAAAAAAATAATCTGGTTACTCTCCTGTATATTTAGTGCTATATATCCCTTAGGAAGTAAAGAACCTAAATCCCTTTGGTTAGTAGTGTAGTTAAGAAGCTTGCATCATTTAGAATGGGATTCATTTTCCAAAGTTCTTTTAGCGGTTGTACTTGTCACTTAAGCCAGTAACTACAAGGATGTGGGCACCTCCAGAAGCTAGTTCTGCTCATTCTCTTCCTCCTACTATTGACTGCAGATGACCCCTGAACATTGCTTATATTAAATGCTTGTCTTTTAGCTGGGTGAAGTTGAATGGGAAGACCAGCCATTACTTATGAGAAGGTTAACCGCAGCATGTGAGGCACTTCAAAGCATGCCTGCTGTAACTTGTGCTGTGCAGTGGTAATTGCTGCACATTTATAGCTCTATTTGAGGATTAGTTACTTGAGCTTCTCCATCTCCCTGTCTTAAGTACCATTAGCTTCAGGGAGAATCCAGCACATTACACTTGTGCCAATAGCTCCGTGCTGCATTTCATGTTAAAACCACTCATTCTTTTTTTACTTTCAAAAAGGGAGAAACTAGTAATAAAGCTATTTGCCACTAGACTCATCACTCAGAAATTCTAGACCTGACCTTAGCCATGCTCTAATTTAAAAAAAAAGCATTCTGCCACAGAAAAAAAAAAGCCCTTCCTCCTTAGGAAAGATACAAAGCTTTCCTTTTGCCGACACTACAGTGAAGTGTGTACATGATTGTCTTTACTCTCAAGCTCTTAAACATTCCTTGGCATGCTTCTGGTCTATGCCAAATAGCACTTGCCCAAACAATTCCCAGGCACAATTCAGGAATTACTATGTCCCAGGACGGTTTCCAACAGACATGCACCGCACTCCGAATGCAAGCCCTGTGTGCCAGCTGGCCTTAGTGCTCAGCAATGTCCCAGGGCATGTTTAATTTATCATTGTAAATGCAGTCTTGTGGAGCTCTGGCATGAACACTAGCTCTCCTGTATGCCATTAGAAGCTCTGCGGTTAGTTGTTGAAGATCCAAAAATTAAAGCTTTTCCCATGTCAATACTTGTCCTCTCAGCACATGCCAAAGCTTTCAAGATTTCTATTCTTTTGTTATTTTAGGCCACAGAGAACTGTGTGTGCATTCTTCACAATCTTTCCTACCAGCTAGAGATAGAACTCCCTGAGAGCTATGCCCAGAGCATCTATATGCAAAGAAGAAACATTTCTAGCAATGATAAAACGCCGGGCTGTTTTGGAACACGGAGCAGAAAAGTAAAAGAGGTAAAGCACATGTCTAGTTACATCTCATTTAATCAGCTGTAACAACTTCTGGAGAAGAAGGCTGTAATCTACTTAACAGTCTGTTATTGATGTATCTGATAGTGTGACGTTTACTTGCCCCAAAAATGCAAATTTACTGGTAGCCTTTCCTAACACCCATTATGTTGTTCAACGACTGCTGATGAAAATGACACAACAATTCACTGTTTCATTAGTTGAGGAATACTGCCACTCGCTTTCATCCCCTCTGATGGATTTAGGTGATATCTGTACCACGTATGGCACTTGCGCAAGTGTCCCACACATTGTGATGGTTTCACCAGCAAAAGCATTAGCAGGTGACTTGCCACTTCATGATTGGCTGGATTTGGGGATATCTCAGGACCTCTTCTTTTGATGCAATGCGGTACAAACCACAAATATTCTGACAACTGGGACTTGTTGGAGGGGAAACGGGTGTTAGGATAGGGCACAAGTGAAAGAAAAGGATTGATGACCCTTCCCCATCTGTTGGTTTTGCTGGAGTGTATTCTGCCTTCTCCCATTCCATCCACATACAACTCTAGCTGGCTATTTCTGTTTCTCCTTGGCCTCAGCCCCTAGTGTCGGTTGCTGAGAGATGAGAAGCAGCTTCCCCCATACCTGTCTCCTATTTTTGGATGGAATGGCAGGTATAGTTGTTGAAATTTTAGACATTCTCATTTCAATTCACAACTTGACAATCTGCAAATAATCTGATCATAGAGAATTACAAAATGGCTGGTTTATCTTGTGGTGCATTAAGTCATGTAAGGTCACTGTTTCTAAAGGCTTGATCTGTTTACATGTTTAGAAGCAGCAGGATACCCCACTACCAGAGGAAAAGAACAATCCCAGAGGTGTTGAATCGCTCTGGCATTCCACACTGATTAGGATATATCTCTCCTTAATAGCAAAGAGTACCAGAAACTATACCCAGGAAGCATCCCTGGGAGCTCTTCAAAACCTCACAGCTGACACTGGACCCGTAAGTTAGGATTTTTTTTCCTTCTTCTCGTTGGTTGGTTCTTAAAGTGAACGCATAGAGTTTAGGGCTGCAGTGCAACATGTCCACTGCACTGAGCTCAGATAGCCACTGAGGAGTCACTGGTTCACAGATCTGATCAAGGAGATTGAAGAACTTTGAAGGGAATGTCATAACCAGCAGCACAGCTGTTTCTTGCTCAGCAAATATAGTGACTGCTGCTTCTCACTCTGCGTACACCTCCACATGTGGAATTTGCTATTTCATTGAACAATGAGGGATGAGTAGATATTAAAAGCACCAAAAAAAAAGTGGTTTGGGGGAACATAATGAGTCCCGTGGAGAGAGGAAGGCTCTGACACAACCGCAGGTCACTTTTGTGGTGAAGAAACTAATGACCGCTGCCTGAGGAACTGGCCAAAGAGCACGTGGGAGAAAGAGGGCTCAAAACTTCTTTTATGTAACCTCCCCTTTCTGTTGCAGCTCACATGTAGCTCTGGATTTAAACTCTTTTAAACATTCTTAAATTGATGTAGACAACTTGCTGCATTTTTTTGATATGGCTAGACATTCATGGAAATGACACATTATTGCCACATGCCTTATGACAGATGCCATTTGCAGTGGCCCAGACGGTTGTTCAGAAGGCAAATGGCCTTCCAAGTATTCGAACTATGCTGCATGTAAGCCACCCAACAGTAAAGAAGACAGCAGTCTCACTGCTCAGGAACTTGTCTCGCAACACCTCTCTGCAAAGTGATATCGGTGAGCAAAGACTAGCATTTTCTCTTGGGCTTGCTTTCTCTGCTCTCTTTACATTAAAGAGTTTAGTAGATTTTTAGCTCAGATACTTGCAGTCGTTATGCAGGGTTGAAAATAGTTTTGCCAAGGAAAGACTTTTAACTTTGAGTTTTCTCTAAATTGTGCATTCCTCATCAGATACTTCCGTTGGTGTTACTTCCAAAAAACACATAATGGAAGTAAAATCTGCACAAATTCGGAGAGAGTTTTTCTTCTGCTTTAAATAGGGTAAAGGAAGGTGAGTGCCAAGTTCTGCACTGCCACAGCTATTGTAATTCTTTGAGAGAAAGTATAGGATGCCTCTAATTCTTCTAGCAAAGGTGGTATATTCTTCTTTTAGATACAAAACTTTGCAAGCTTGCAGCTCACACTATTTTCCTGCATAAGTTTTTTGAGAATGGAACCTAGAAGACAATATAGAGAAAATAGTCCAGTCCTTTTAGACGACCTTATTTCTAAAATGTTATAATTATTTTCATATCATAAACCATTTCTATTCTGAATATTCTTATTTCAGTTTAATATATATTTACAATAGTTTTCCTACTGATATGATAAAATGAATTCACACCATTTGTTGTCCTTTTCTGTGTTCCCACCAAAGAGGGAAAGGGAAATTACAGCCATACAGCTGGTTCATGGGGCAGATTAACCTCCAGAATTCTGCAGAACTGTCTCCTGGGCACTGTTAAGCCTTAGATAGCATTCCCTATTAAGGAAAATATTATAACATGTTGTTGGGATGATTTCAAAAGGATAATCTATATGATGTTAAAAATTAAAAGTGGTGAATCCCCCAGAAAGAGTAGTAACCAAACTGAGGAGAAGTTGGGATTTACATCAGGAAAAATAATCTATGAAAAAATGTGGGAAAGACAGAACACCATGAAGCTTTGGTGAAGGGTGCTTCATCTTGCATGTTCACAGTAATTTTCTTTGCTTTACACATGGTAGGGAGAATTTGGAATATTTCAGGTGAACCTTATCTCCATGAAAAGGTATCCTGTTTTGATTGTCTGAATATGTGTGAGTTCAGGTCAAATTCTCCAAACAATTTTGGCCAAAGGAAAACATTTGGAAGAGCATAGTGTTTCCTAGATAAAAGTGTCTATGTTTATCAAGCAAAATGAATGCTTGATATCAAATTAAGATAAATTTAATATAAAATATCTCTAAAAGTAAAAAGATTGAAAAGCAACAGAAAATTTCCTATTTACTTGAAAAAATAACATTTGTTCTGAACTGACATTCTCAAGATACTCCAGATGTAATTTCTGAGAATCACTTTCTTTGGTTTACCAGTGGAAGAAAAAAAATGGAGTTTCATGTCTGCCATAATTACTTTGCCTGATACTTATCATAGCAGGCAGTTCATTCAGTTTTAAAGGTCCTTTTCTAGATTACATGTAGTTTAATCTCAATATACATGAACCTTGTTGCACACCCATCTGGAGGAATGAACAGAACTCAGGGAGAGCAACGTGCTCTATAGAAGTGGAGCACTGGGGTAAGGAGGGCAGAATGACTCAAAATGCCCCAAGCTATTGCTCAGTGCCACTTCCTACAGTGGGAGCAGCTGGTTGCGAGCTCTTGCTGGCTACTGTAGTTTCCTCCATCATCATACAGATCCACAGCATACAGCAGGACTCAGCTGCTGTCCAGAGCTGTTGTTGGCTGTTTGGTTGGCTGGTAGGGTTACATTCAGTGTGGTCAAAGCGATGAGGTCTTTCCTGAGTAGGGATGGACTTCAGAATATGACTTTCTTCTTAAACAACTTACACACTGACTCAGAAGGTTAAGTGTGTGCATCCACTTATAGCTGACCACTGACAAGTGCAGCACTAACAATTGTGCTATAGTCACCGATCCTTAGTTTGCTGTGTATCACTATACCCATGATTACCTATAGGACACACAGAGTTCCTTGGAAAGTTGAAGTCTGCTGCTAGCACATGCGTAGTGACCTCACTACAGTATGCAAGGTACTAATTGACGACAAGATTAGAGGAAATGGCCAGAAGTTGTGTCAGGAAAGGTTGAGATTAGATATTAGGGAGTATTTCTTTACTGAGAGAGTAGTCAGGCACTGGAATGCACTGCCCAGGAAGGTAGTGGAGTCACCATCCCTGAAGGTTTCACAAAACATGGAGATGAGGCTCTTTCAGGACATGCTGTAGTGGGACGGTGAGGTGTTTTCTGTGTTTTGTGGCACGTCATGGGTTTTTTTTATTTGTTGTTTTGGAGGGTGGGGTTTCAGGTTGATGATTGGATGCAGTGATCTTAGAGGTCTTTTCCAACCATGACAATTCTGTGATTCTGTAGTGTATTGTGTATGAGGCAGAATGCACACTGTCCCATTTAGTGCAGACACAGCTTAACCTAAATTGTTGGGATGTATTGCAGGTATGACACTGTTATGGGAGCACACAGCACCCTGATAGTTGATAAGGGGACAAATAAGGTCTTGTAGGATGCCTAGGTGCATCTACACCTGTTAGTAATGGAATTGCTTGTCTCTCTTTCAACTTGTAGCTAGAGAAGTATTGCCTGATCTGGTCTCGATATTTCCTGAGTCTATCCCAGTGTCTGATATTGTCTGTGAAACCACAGCATCCATCTGCTACACCTTGTACAATTTGACACAGAGCAGTTCACACAATGCTCGACTTCTCCTGGGTGCTGGTGGTCTGCCGAAGATTATCGCCATCAGCATGAATGACAGGTAAGGTGGCTGAGAAGCCTCCCCCTCTCCCTTCTGCTCTCCCTGGGTAAATACAAAATCGCAACCTCTGCCACTTGTTGGGGAAAAGCACTGTGTCTCGAGGTACAGGACAGTTCAGACAAGCAACTGTGACATGAATAGAAATTCATGCACATATTGGAAATTACGGAAAAATCTCATAACTGTTCCATTCACAGCTAAATTTACCGTGTTCCAGTACTTTAAATAACTCATCAGAAAATAACTGCACAGCATTATCTATATTCTGATATATGCAGTGGCTGGCCATCAGATCTTATCTGTCCTCCAAAAGTTTCTCTCTTTCCTGCTCCTTGTACCATATTTTATAGAATTTATAGCAGTATACTTTAAAAAATGTTTACAAAATGGCATTTTAGAGAATAGATTTGAAATTCCTTTGATCATTCTTTATTATGTAATCACATGCAATCAATATTTACTCAAAAGATAATTAATGCTTTATGAATATGAGTAATCTGTTTGCCTTCCTTTCTTTTTACAAAATGAAAGAGGAAATTCATCTCAGTCAAGTAGGCCTCATGAGGCCCTGAATAGTTTCAACCCTATCTAGCTAACTAGAGATACTACCTGCTGGAAAGATCCCTTTGAATGCTTGTTATGCTGAAGCGTATTTTCCTCAACTGAAATCCCCAGTTTTGAAGAATGAGTGAAGCAGGGACTCATGTTTCATTTATTTCAGTAGTCAGGACAGCTTGAAACATCCTAGGTCACCTAAAGAGCAGTAAAACAGCATTCAGGAGGAAAGAGAGACAGAACAAAATGCTCCAAGGTTACGTTTGCTAAGTCCGGACATGCACTGTGATTGTAAGGTGGGAATTTAAACATGTTTTATCATTCTTTTTGCAAAATTGCAGTAATATGTTCAGCAAAGCTAGTAGGGCCGCTTCAGTCCTTCTCTACTCCTTGTGGTCACATACTGATCTCCACAACGCTTATAAAAAGGTAAGATCTGCCATTTCGGACACAAAACCCTCTCATTTGTCCTCTGGGACCCGTAGCACTTCTGCACTGTCAGGAAACGACCTATGATAGGATTTTTAAGTGGTCTCTGAATTTGGCATTTCTCTTACTCATACTTAATCCTCCACAAGTAATGCATGCCCTTCATTTTTGCTCATCTGTGTGCATATTCTTTCCCCCTGTGGTTTTATATCTACTGGCAAAGTTTACGAAAAACATTCCTGCGCCTGCCAGAAGTGTCAAATGGTGAGAAGCGATACTCAGTGCATATCCACCCCCACTGACTGACAAAGAGAGCCTGAATTGCCAGAAAAGCAAAAGCAGGGCAAGGCAACTCCCTGCTTTAAAGCCAGAGCAGTTTTATTCTCCTTGTTGTTTGTATGGTTTGGGAGCCCAAGTTATATTCAGATGAAAAAGCTAAGGCCTGGGAAAGGTGTTGGCAAATGTTTACTGCCACAGTCAAAATCAAAGAAAAAAATGACCAGCATTAATCTGCCAACAAACCAATTTCAACCTGCATTTCAAACTTGTTTCGATCCTTGTTTCCTTGCTGTTCAGAATTTCTATCACCTAAAATTTCCTATAACCTAGAACTATTCCATTTTTTTAAACTCTGGCCTTTATTGGTTGTTTCTTCCTGTAGATTTTTTTATTAAAATTTACTCAAAAAAAGTTACTTACTGTAGTATCCTTTGACAATTTTGCATCACGCTCATCAGTGTACTGCCCCACAAACTAAATCTCTGCTTTCATGAATAAGGGTGCTGTACCCATATAAACTCTAACTGGATTTTATTGTCTCTGTTTTTTTGCAACTACATTCCTGACTTCACTGTACCCCAATATCCCTGATGGCATGAATTTTCTGAAGTACTGGTACTTTTCTAGTACTTTGACTATGCCTATAAGACACATTTGTCTGCTTTGAGTTTCAAAAAATGCTGATTATTTATTATTCTTATGCAGATTGGATCCCCTAGAGATAACAGGTATGGCACTGAAAACTGCAGGGCACCTAATACCTATACATTTTTGAAAAGTCAGTCTAATAAGCAACAGAAATCACTGATAAAATCCTGAGTAATTTTGGCATTACCCTGTAGTCTTTGTTAGATGGGGTTAATCTCAGCTGACATTAGACACCTAAGAGATAGGAGTCTGTAGAACTGAGCTAGAAGAATAGGCTTCTAATACAGTCAGTGGAGAGACTTAAGCAACTCCTGTGACTTATCTCACCTATCTTAGACTGAACTGAGTCACTCCTGGGAGATGCCTGTTCTGTCTCTGTTGACTGTGGAGGACTTTGCCTAGACCCCTACCATGGCTCCACATCTAGCTTGTAGGCAGATGAGGCCACCCTTCCCTTGCAGAATCAGCACTGAAGATAATGAATTATTCTTTTTCTTTCATTCCAAAGGCTGACTTTAAGAAGGCGGATTTCATCAATACCCGGACTACAAAAGCCTATAATTCACTAAAAGATTGAATCAGAGCATAACACTACTGAAGACAAATGAGATTATATTTCAATTAACGTAACTATCTTCACACATTTGGTGTTGCCATCAGGAACCAGGAAGTATCTCAGAAAAAAAGAGGCTGATTTTATACAAGACTTGAGTGACTAGAGGGTAGCTAGTTTGTGTTTTTAATCCTAATCACCTTGTTGTCACTGTATATAGCAATATAAGAATAACCAAAGATGGATTCTTCAGGATGTCTGAGGTGAAGTTTCATCCAGGTCTACTATTAGTCAGATCTTCAGATGACTGCCTTTAGTTTAACAGGTGTTTATACAGAGAGGTTTGAAATGCTGATTGGCAGCAAATTCTTTACAAATTGTTTTATACAAATAGTTTTCTATAGTGGTTAAGCCTCAAATGCACTGCTCAGGACATAGTACTTTTTCACCCTTTAATTAAATACTAAATAAGAATCTCCAGACTTGGTGAGTATACACAAGAAGCTGTTTCACTACCTGCATTATAAAAGCACAAACGAAGTTAAAATTACTTGGTTTGTATTGCTTGTATTCATGTGCTAACTGGTTCTTAAGCCTCTTTCCTTTGAGATTTCATCAGAACAAACTGATTTTACATATGTCCTATCATCCCTTGTTCCTCTCATCCTCCCTCACATGGCTGTTGGAATTTATAACTGTGTCCAGAAAGGGTTTTAACTAGAACCTCTATGTTTCAGACGCTTTGGATTGAATTTAGACCCATTATTCTTTGCTAGTTGGTGGAAAAGTTATTCACTGGTAATTCAGTGACTATTTTAAGAAAATTTAATTCGTGAAACAATTCTGTTGATAATCTAATTAGCGTAAAGGAGTGGAGTCTCACCTTTATTTTTAATAGATACACACACACAAGAGGTTAGGCTCTGTGCTTCTTAAGGAATTCATGTGATTCTGCTTCATATTCTCTTACTTGAAATCATCATCCTCCCTGCAGCAATTACGTGCAATGTGATAAGTGAAGGACTATGCACCTGTGGGGATAGGTAACAGGAGGAGAAAAATTCATGAGCACCTAAAAGCTGTTCCCATGATACAATCTTCAGAGAGGGAAAAGAAGGACTAAAAAACCTCACCTGATACCTTTAGTAAAATAGATTTATCTCAAAAAAACAGAAGTTAAATTGTCCATTAAACCAATAAGAAATTTGTATATAAATACCTAAGATTGTCAGATTATCAGCTGACATGATCTGACATTTGCTAAGCTACATTTATGGCAACCAGAACTTTGGCTTATGTGTTTACAAGCCTTTCTGCATGAACAGAGCCCGTCCTGTACTCCCACACTCACCTACTGGCACAGGAGCTATTACAGCTGTTCCTATCCAGTGAGGGATACACAATCCTTTGAGCAGGGACTTCACAGAGGAGATCATCAGGCCTCTTAATTTCAACACTCCTGGCCAAAGGTCTAGCTCCTACCAGGAACTTAGAACCAGCATATTGTAACATTGCACTGTGTCCAAATATATTTCTGGTTATTGGGGAGCTAAATTCTGCTGGTGGATGCACATAGTTCTCATAGGGTTCCCAGAAAGTCCCACACATGCATGCAAAACAGAACGTGTCCTGAGGAGGTAAGCAAACAACCCTGTTTTCCCATCACAGATCACTTTCATAAGTCTGTTAGTCCTCTGCCTTTGCTTTGAATAACTCAAATCAAATGCATTCCAGTTTGAGGTTTTCAAAATACTATTTATTTTTAAGAGGTCATTTTCAAAATGCTCCCGGTCCAAAAACAACACAGGGGAATGGAATTTACAGCACTGCATGTTGAGGAAATTGTTTTTATAATTTTTCTAAAATAGGATAGAAAACAGACAATTAAAATCTTTTTCTTCTAACTTGTTAACCCAAGTAACACTCCATATGCCACAAATGAATAAATGCCAGTGTGAATAGGCACAGTGTGTTTATCTCTCAGTAAGATGTCCTTAAGAAGGGGATGCAGACTTTCTGGGTTGTTCCTATTGATTCGATGAACTTAAAGGTCTTTTCCAACCTAAAGGATACTATGATTCTGTGATTATGTCCCTTCAAAATCAAAGCAGCGTTCAAAAGTCACAAAGAAGTCTATCAGACCTGGCAACAACTGAATGCTGTAAAGCAGGGATGAGAAACAATGACACACCTTATTACAACTGATCTCTTACTTGTGTGCAATCAAAAACATTTCAACAGGACTCCAAAGAAAGCAAAGAATGTTAGTCAGAGAAATAATAAAGTGTTCTCTCTAATGCAAAAAAAACCTGTCTTTGGTCTTTGTTGTTATTAGTGAACCTACTTGGTGGGATGCAAGCCTTAGCTTTTCCTTTAAAAGGGCAAATTCATTTAAAAATCACATCTAGGTACAGAGACTTGGACTTTTCTACAGCAGGACAGTGTTACTGGAGGGATATTGTTTAGTGCTGCTGTTGGCATCAGAGTGCTCCTGCAAATAATTCATTTTTACTTACAAGACCTGTTGCAGCTTTTTCTGTCCCATATTGCTGACCTGTCAAAGCACCTGCCATCCTCTGTCTTTACCTCTCTTTAACTGGTCTTTGCTAGTAAACTTTACCATGAACCCTATCACCACTGGAGATTTTGAACATAATTAGAATCATCTTCATCGTAGTTTGGGACTTGGGAAATATAACAACCCCGCTTCCTCTTTTACAGAGTGGAGATTTGAAACCTTGATTTTAAACATACCAGGTAGCATCCAAAAAGTCTTTGGCTGAATGAGGAACTGACCCCAGGTCCTCGTATCTTGAGATAGCGTCTTAGCCACAACCCAGTACAACCATCTTTCACTGAATTATTTTAGTAGAAATTCTTAATTAGTATGGATAATGTTGTAGTAGATACCACAGAATATAGATAATAATTCATTGGCAAAGAATTAGTCATTTTTCCCCTCATTTCATCCTCCTATTTTTTTTTCTCCTGTCAATGCTCCTAAGTATTAATGCTTCTCCTTCTCCCTCCCTTGCTAAGTAGAAATATACTATGTCAAATAATGCACTATAATGTGCATGGGGTTTAGATTATTCGACTTTTTTGTAGAGTTTTTCTTTTGACTAGAAACATGCTATCTATTAAGAAAGGTACAACACTCCCTTCAGGGCCTATACAAAACTGCAGGTAAGACAACTAACACCATCATGAGCCACAATACAAGAATCCCAGCCGTTTCACCTGCTACTGTGTAGCCTGGCAGTACATCCTCCAAAGGCAACCCGTTAAAGCTGAAGGTATCTCAGGCTGCCTGTTTACTTCTTGCCATGTTTAGCTCTTAGGATCCAGCTTGCTAGAAGCATTTTCCTGTACTTAGCGTTCAGGGCTAAAAAGCCTAGCAGTGTCACTTCACAGCCCTCTTCTGGGTGTGGTTCATGAGATTGCCTAATGAACAGAGTCACAGAATCACAGAATCACAG
>VWZK01005264.1:0-12747 GCA_013396935.1 Baryphthengus martii | reverse complement strand
AGGCTTGAAAATGTGGACTAACATTTGCTGATATGCCTTACAAACACTCAGGATGAAGGAAATAAAGAAAGTGAATGAGGAGAGATGTCATCCACTCACAAGAAGCTATGAGATTCAAGATTTGGCAGCAGCACCTGGTGGCTCCTTGCAGTTGAATTGCCCATAGAATCTTGAATTTCTTCCAGGCAAGAGGTGGTGTGAATGGCACCTTAGACTACAGGAATTACTTATTATCAGCAGAGCTGCCTCAGGTTTACATTCATGATCCCATAGTAAGCTTGGCAAATCTCCATGAAAGTTTTTTGAGCAACAGTGCTTAATTCAGATGCCCTCCAATTGTCCCTACTTCTATTGCTGTTGCTGTAATATGATGGTTCCCTGACATTTCACCTCTGTTAAAAGGATATGAAGTAATAGGAACTGAAAGTCTGCCCAAAGCATCATATTCTCTTTCCTTCTCTATCTTGATTTCTGCCTCCAACCACAATACTTTTCACTGCTACAGTGTTTTTAAAATTTAGCAGTCCAGGGAAGAATATTAATAAGTGCTGAAGATTTTTATTATTTTTTTTAAAGGTGATTTCTTTGGAAATTAAAGTACTGAATGTACTTGCTAGCATTCTACAGGCTCTACCTGCATTTCTACATCTTCCATTACTCTCTCCTATTTTAGTCCACTGGAACAGGTGTGTTTAGAAGAGAACGATGGTATATTTCTAGTCATGAACAGAGAAAGTGTCACCCACTGTGAAGGAAAAAGTGTCCATAATCAAGGTCATAATTGACATTTTTCTTGTGGTTTGTTTTGTTTTTTTTTTTCTCTTTTTTCTTTTGGGCTCTAGAGACTAATTTTCAATAACTGTTACTTTTTCAAAAGCTAATTGTTCTTTTTCTTTTAAAGGAAATCCTTTGCAAGGATTGATACGTCTTACATTGACATGTACAAAACCATTAAGTCAACTAAACAAATTTGCTTTATATCCACATTGCATACGTAAATGAGTCCACTAAACAGATTTTTCTAAGGCAGCATTGAAGCAATGAGTGGCAGAGATGGTGTATACCACAGAATTTGGTTCACTGATTTACACTGGTTCATGGATGCACATAAGTTATGGAAGCATAATTACCAACCTCTGGAGTCTTTTCTAGAAGGATAGAGCACAAAAGAAGCCCAGAGCCTGGACATCATCCTTATTCTAGAACTTTCTAGTACTACAGACTTCGAACTGAGGCAAAGTCTCAATGTTTTTAAGAAGCTTATCTTGTGGTCAATGATAAAGGCTTCTTAACAGTTGCTAATCTCTATTCTAAAATCTCAATGGTACCGTAATGTTATTATAATAGTTCCACATGTATTCTTTCGTGCTGTATTTACTATATTCACTTGGTATTATACAAATCCTTACTAAATGTTGTAACCGGAGCTTATATTAATTTTGTTCTCAATTCAGAATGAGACGCAAGAGAATAGAAAGTCTTTCTTATAACCAAGACAGCTGTAAGCGTAGAAACTCAAAGGGTGTTCAGAGCAAATACAATCTCTCTGGTTTAAGACAGCCCCTAAACATGTACTCATAATGAAATACATTGTTTAGTTCTATATTATAGTTAAAAAGTATTAAATGCATTAGTTACCCAGAATATGCATATCAGATAATTTATTTTTTTTCAGTTTAAAATAATAAAATAAATTAACTATTTTTTTTGCTAAAGATGAAACATCTGTAAGATTAGTTATCAAGGAAATCTCCCAATTTAGAAGATCCTGACTAGTTTACTAAGTATGATACTCCTTTTCGCAGGATCTTCCACTGAACTCACAATACCAAATCAAGAATTTGTTCATAAAAAGATGTGTTTTAACTGGAAAATAGAAATATTGGTTTAACGTATTTTAGCAACTTTAATATAATCAAATTTTAAACCAAATAATTTTAAGAAATACATTGAGATCTTATTTAAAAATATTTTGATTCATAGATTTTTTTAATTGTATGGTATGAAGTGTGAAACATCTATGAAGGTAGATAAGGAATTTGCTCTAAATATTCTACATGAGATAAATTTGCAATATTAAGCATTTTAAATAGACATGCAAAAATGAGGGAGTGGTGACTAACAAAAGAGACATTTGCAGAAATCTGTTGTAAAAGGATTAAAAAAATAGATGTGTGGAATATTTTGCTAAAGACAGTAGTAACAAAAATAGTCATTTTCTGATGGTCAGACAGATATGATGTTTACATTTTAATGCTGATGTCAGCACAGTAATCTATTTTTCATCACTTCCAAATCAAACCACTGAAAAGAGTTCTGTATGTGATTGCCTCTAAAATGATCTAAAATTTGCAGCTACTACAAAATGTAATTGCAAATTTGTTAAGGAGTATTTCTTCTTGCAAACATGCCTCAAATACGTTTTCTGTACCGCACTAACAATCAACTGATTTCCGATGCGACTTCAGTGTAGGATTTGACTTGGAAAAAGTTGAGGAAAACTGTCTGACTGATCCCCAAGTTCTCTGGCAGCAGTTCAGTAGGTGCACTTTAATAAGATTTCCATAGAGTTAGTGTTCAAGGCACTAAATACGATTTCAGAAATGGATTTTTAATTATTCTATTTCTCAGTAGGTCAAACTCTAATTCTATTGTCCAATAATCTATGTTTCAAGCCATGTCTATATTCTATATTCTTGCTTCTTACCAAGATAAATCACAGAATGTTAATGGACATTTTGCAGTCTTGTCAAAGTAAAAGGTATTCTCTCTAGCCCAAAGAACCTAAAGAAAGGAACCATGTCAGAAGACTAAAAAAATTTAAAAATAAGAACTTTGGAAAAAAAATATATTAGAAAGGAATTTGTCTCTCAATCAGAGAAAAATGTTTCCCCAAAACTTGAACTAAATGTTTTTGTGAGCTAGGTATTATAAGGAACTATCAGTAATAAATAAATCAAGATACTGTGCTCTCTTCCCTGAATCATAACATATGCATTATGGAAAATATATCCCAGAAAATTCTTAGATGCCTCATTAATTCCCTGTTCCATTTCTGCATGCACTACTGATACTAAGGTGACCTTTCACAAATCAAACTATACATACAGCAGAGTGCCATCCCTTCTTTCTACTGGAGAAATTTTGTTTTTATGGAAACATTACTAACTGAAGAAATAAGCTTTCAGCCGCTTTCATGTCTTAGACTCAGTAAAGGATAAGGATAGGAGTATTTATTCCAGGACTAAACACCCTGAGGCAGTTACCTGTGGTTGGCTTAAAGGAGATCTAAGCATCTCTGTTTGACAGACTGGCCACTTTCCAAATGAGAAATCAATGGCTCTGTATTCTGGGTAAAGAAAAGCCAGGATGGTTTATGACTTGTTCTACATATACTGTGGATCCAGCCAAGCTCTGAATTACATACCATTGAAAATAGTAAGAGCAACATCCCACATCCAGTTGGGGCTTCAGCAGAATAAGGTACATGCTGGGAGGACTCTGCACAGACAGTGGCTTGCTAGATTTTGGAATTCAGCATGTAAAAGGTAAATGTATGTATTAAGGAAAAGGGAAGAAAACAATGGGGATTCTCTGTTCCTAGGACAGCCAAATAACCTGATGCAGACTGGTTTTGTTTCTGGCAAAGGAACTTGCGGAAAGCACCCAATTGGTAAAAAATTCTGCCTGCAGGACTAGCACATATTTTCATAATACCTGTAGTATTCTAAAACAAACTAAAATTCTATTTAGCTATCAAATGCAATGTCTATTTACTTAAATATTTAATTAGTGGTAAAAAACTCCAACAAACAAACAAAACCAAAGTAAACCCATCAAAAAAAAAAAAAAAAAAAAAAAAAAAAAAAAAAAAAAAAAGAAAGAAAAAAAATCCAGTGTAGAAGCTTTGCGCTATTTGGTATGTCATTGCTACAGTTACACAGGAGAAGACAGAAGGGTCACATATTCTGAGGGACTGGTCATGATGCTCAAACAGAACAAAAAATAAACAAGAAAAAGAAGCTAATGAAAATGTTAAATTATTGCAACAAACTCAAACAACCAGACATAGAACTTAGGCATATTTTTTCCCAGCATTTTGTCACATTGTTTACAGAAACATGAATAAAATTATTTACCTCTATTACCCAGGCTCTTAAGATAGACACATTAAAAAACAAAACAAAAAAAAAACAAACCAAAAAATCAAAAATACTCCAAACCTTTACATTCTTTAGATTTGTTTCTGCACTTGTACACTCAAGCAGTAATTTCATCTTTCATAATGGGCTGCCCATCTTTGAGAGCTTACACTCTCATTTATAATGCTTTTGGTGAATTCACATCAGCGTACTAAACCAAACTCTCCTTTATTCAGCATTAGGTTTCTATGAGCAAACAACAGCCTGTAGGGATTCAGCACATCAGCTGCTTAAAAGATAAACCTACCCAGCTTGATGAAAACTATTCACCACCTTCCTGTTGAGAGAAAACGGTTACACATTTCTAATAAATGAAGCAGGAACTGTCATTTTTTTGGCAAACTGATAACTAGCTGTAACAGCCACATTGCCACAAGTTGCTTTTCCAAAGTAATTACCATCAGGCTCCCTGTGGTATGCAGTGTTTAACACATTTCTTCTGTGTTAATGAATGCAAAAGCAGGCAACACCACTATTAGTAATTGCTTTTTATTCGTAGTCCTCATTTTCCAGATAGGTCACATTAAACACAGCCATTAAACAATAGCGGTTGAGATAATCCATACAATGTATGCTGCTTTTGTTTGTTTTTTGTGTCATTCACCAGTCATTGGTGCAACTTTGAGCCATATGGGGAGACAGGGGCTGATAAATGTGAATGCCAACCTGTATCACAATTGGGCCAGAGGAGTCAAAATCTTAACCAGGTTCCATCCAAACACACTTCAAATCAACAAATCTTGATAGCCAAAACTCCCATTTCAATTAATGCAATAATAATCACTGATGTCAAAAGAAAGGAATTAAACAATAATGAGTGGGTGTATATTATGCTATGTTTCAGCTCCTTCTTGACCTCAGCAATTTCCCTTCTATTGGACAGCAAGCATCTTGAAAGTTTGTTTAAATGATGTATCTTGCTCCACTGTGAGTAACGTTTGACTTTTAGGGGTAGCTTGGACCGGGAAACCTATATTCTCAAGTCATAGTTCAGGACAATCTCTTTCCTGATAAGTATGCCAAGAAAAAATAAATAACTCTGATTTTGGGTCCTGATTTGATTGGCCAATTGTTTAAGGAGCTGGCTTTCATTACTAATAATTAAAAATAAAAAGATATGGAATGTCTTATTTGCTATTCACAGTGTTCAGTACAATTCTATTAGTTACTTAACTTGCCTCCCTTAACTCTGCCATTCTTTTTATAATCATGTGGCAGATATTTTCTTTCAGTCTTATAAAACATATATATAAGGAGTGAGAGAAATAACTCATAAACTTTATGTTTCATTGCTGCCTCTTTCTCCAGTGGTGATAGTAGAGGTATCATAGCAAAAAAAACCCACACATTTTTTTTTGTTCTTATATATATAGCACTTTCTTCACACTCAATCATGTTAATTTTGACGGATTCAGCAAAACTTACATTACGTAAGCTTTGCTGGTTTATTGGTTCATTACGTATCCATTCTAAATTGCAAAATAGATCTTTTAATCTGGGATATCCTTATTGGAAGCAGTATGCCAGAGATCTACAACACAAGGCAGTTGTCAGCCAAATTAAATAAAAGCAAGATTTCCTAAACTCTTCTATAAAACTGTGAGTCATGAATTCTGAATTACCTCAGAGTGGTAAATAAATAATCACTACTAAATGCAGATAATGTGTTAAACAGCTAAAGCTAGTAAATCACTAGTGACAGAGAGCCTTAAGGTAAATTCCTCTTACATTGGCACAGCCCTTTCTCAGAATGTTGTGGTTTTATGTCTTCAGAAACATACAATGAATTGTACAATTGGTTACTCAGTGTTAAAATCATTTATAAAATACACAAATCTTCATCACTTGACTGCATTTACAGACTGGCTTAGATTTGCTGAATAATGGATCTCACTGGCAGAGCTAAAGACTTGGTGCACAGACACTGAAGTGATGGGCACCACGGAAATACGTTTAAGAGACTGATCAAACAATAAGAAATCCTCTGCACTACGGAATTTCAAGCTATCAAGCTATCAAGCAAAACCAATCTTGGGTCTCCTGGCCGAAAAAAAAAAAAATGAATTAATTATATAACACAGACAACACCACATTTTAGATACATAAATTGTCCAAAACATGGAGAGTAGCTTGATAAAACATGTACAAGATCCTTTTCTTCACATGTAATTGTAGAATTTTTTAACAGAAGGAAACTTTTAGAAGACAATTGATTGAAGGGTTGACTAGCTAAAATAACAAGTTAACAGCAATTCCAACATCAAAACAGGCTTTTGGGTCAAATTTCTTTCTTGAACTGATGAAAACTATGGCTTTGCGGGATTCAAGATTGCCAATCTCTTTTGTATATATTTGTATATTATAGATTAAATTAAATAAACCAAATACACCATTTATTTAAACAATGCGTTCTAGTGGTATTTCCAACAGAGTATGTAAGGGACAAATCCTGAGCTAAACATTTTATTCTTCTGTTTCTTGTTCTGTACAAGCTCATTCTAAATGTGGGTTGTTTTTTAACTTTCATCTGAAGGCAATTTTTGATATTTCAACTGCAATAAAAATACCCTTCGAAAAAAAAATAATAAAAGCATAAACTATATCTCAAGTTTTTCTGCAAACAGCTTTCAGAAGAAATGAAAACCAAACTAAAACCACTCCCCAAAAGAAGCAGTGTATATCTAGAATTGAAGCAGGTAATTGCACATTCTAAAGAATCAGATTAAATACTGCCCATGCCACATTGGCACCAACATGTTTTTCAGCTCTATGAACTTAATAATAAAACTTTGAGAATGATGGCGTTTCTTAAGAAGTCAATCAAATATATTAAACAAGCTGGCTGCATGTGTTTGGAAAAAAAAAAAGTACAACCAAGGAGGATCCAGATGTTGGTTCAAACGTAATTTTTGTTAATAAATATGGTTTTCAATAGAAGCTTCTACAAGGACTTGCACTTAACCATGACTGATGGATGTATTTGTAGGCCGTTCAGTTAGCTCCATCAGCTCACTCAAACACATTTTGAACAGATTATGTACTGCAGTACTTCGTAGACCATACATTAAACAAGAGACTTTGCTCTGAGGCGCTGCTTCCCACAATCCATGGGGAAAAGGAAGCAGGAAAAAACAAAACTCATAGAGTTCGACAGCTACCGAGGCAACACTTGCCATTTACAATATAAGCCCAAATATTTTTGCAACACAACTATATATTAATTTAATAAAATACACAATATAGCTCTTATACACTCAACAATTTGGCTCATATGCACTGAATCTGCAATAAATCAATAAAAATATGTCATTTGATGTAAACACACTGAATCTTCTTACATTTGCACATTTAAATGATCATGTGATTTTTGTGGATGTCTAAGACATTTTCACTTTCCTGAGCTATTTTAGTGTCCACAAATGAATAAAAAAGTGTTAATAATGTTAATTTCTTTTGTGTATTACCCTTAAAGGTAACTATTTTTTTCTTCCACACTTTATTTTACTTTAGTTTCTTTTTTAAAAACTTACTGCTAACTATTTATAGTTTTGTTGGACACTAAAATGCTAAATAGATATTAAAACCTTTTTTTTTTCTTTTTTATCATGTGATTTAGCCTATGTGTGTGCAGGACAAGATGGACTATATCATTTTACATTTAATCTTAATATGATATGATGTGGTTTACTAATGATTAGGATATGTTTTGTTGAATAATGATCTGGAATGGTTTTTTTCATTTTCTCATTCGTTTTTTTTTTTTTTTCCATATTTGTGGCAGATAACTTTGTACATAAATGTTTACCACAAATGAATGTTAATGTTTGGTGTCGCTTGGACTACTACAAGAACTCTTTTTAGGACTTTCAGTAGAAGCATGTGGTGACTGCTGGAAATCCACCACAGATCAGAATTATTCAACCCTGTTTTTCTTGGGGTTATACGTAAACAGTAAAGTCAGCATCAGCTATTGAGGACAGTCTTAAAGTATCAGATGTATTTCCATTCCACCTTTCTCACACCTTCCTATCAGATTGTCAAAATGGCACCGTCTTTCCTTCTTTCATTTTGTTCTTAGCGTACTTGACTCTGTCCTAATGAAAGTTTGGTCAAAACGAAACCAGTGTTATCTGTCAAAAAGAAAGAGCAGTGAAAAGAACATACTTGTGGGCACTTCAGATGTTCACTAAAAGCCTTAAAGCAGCATTGGTCTTCCTTCATTCCTGTAAATCTGTTACAACCAGGGGTTTTATTCATTTAATTACTTTTAATCAGCAGAAGAGGAACGTAACTGCCAGCCTGTCCTTATTTTCCCCCTCACTTTCTGATGGCCACAGGGTCGCTTCCTCGACAGTCCTGTAAGAGCTTGTCTATTTCTCTCACAACTTCCTCGGCATCCACCGACTCCCTGCCTAAATCCCGGGTTGAACGGTCTAACTGCTCCAGAACAGAGTCCATCTCACTCGAGTCTCGGCTCACTCGGGAATGCACATCTGCAAAGGCCCTAGCCATCTGATCTGATGCAATGAAGGGAGTGTCTTTTGACTGTTTACTAGGCGATAGATACTGACTGTCAGTTGACAAGTACTGGCTGCTTGGTTCAGCCAAGGCTCCTGATTTCACTTCACAACCATCCAGTGGTCCTTTTGTTGAGGTGCAAGGCTCAATGCATGTCTTGGTTGGGCTGCTCGATGCTGAGGGAACCTCCTGAAGCAGAGGACTCAGGGCACGTTTGGCTTTTAAGTAAGGTTTAACGTTGGCAATGAGAATAGTGTGCTCTCTCTTGTCTTTCCCAAATGTACAAAAAGTCTTTTTCCCGGTGGGATTCACAGTTTCGTATGTCTCAGTTTCAACATTAGCTTCAACTGTGGGTACAAAGAGATTTGTGCGATAATCTGCATTCTCAGCCTGATTGGCTGCAGGGAACTGTGGCATCCAACACCTGTCAGAATGACCAAGTACTCTGCATTCATCTGTGCAGTTAACACATTCTTCTTGCTCTGTAAAACAAAAGAGAAAGAGAAAAAACTCTAAGTGGATTTCTTTAAACTAATGGATAGGCTATGATGAACACATGAGGGGCTTACTTGATATCTGGTTTCTTGATTATGGAGAAAAAGATGAAGCTATATTAAAATATTTCAGAAGGATTCCATAAACCTGTTAGTTGAGACAATAGATTTATTTAACTCTGTTCTCTACATATTAAAGCATTCACACAGCCCAATGGAAGTATAAAGAGGTCATTAGAGAATCATTCTCAGTGGAATTGAGCTTCATCTGTAAACTAATCTGCTGTAGAAATCTGTTAGGCTTTGTTCTGTAAAACTCATCCTAGAAAAGAGTGAACAGTACTTAAGGAACTCAAAAGGCATTATCAGGATTAATTTTTCAAATCAAATAACTGAGCAATGACTGCCTTTCTGGAAATACAAACACTTCATAAAAATCAGCAAGATGGCTTTTCATTTTTGTCACCTACATTTATTTTTATAATTGTTGTGTTGTGTGACAGTCACAAAATAAAAAAGCTTTTCATAAAAAGCCTACTTTTCCTGCTGAGAATAGGGAACCAGAATTTTCCATCAGTATGCATTAAATATAAGCTTGTCAAAAAGTGCATACGGCAATTTTATTAGACATGAGTATGGATGATGTAATCAGTTTTCCTTTTTTTGTTTTGGTGCAAGTGAAAACAGGTTCAAGCAAGTGACAATGGATTTACTCAATACATACAATTTGGAAGAATGACAAACCATGACACAGCATTTGAACTGAGAATGTTTTCAGATAGGATTTCTATATTCTTCTTTCAAGGCATAAGGTTTTTTTTATTCACTACCTTGTTAGAACACAAATTTTGATACTTCCTGTTCTAGAATTAAAAAAATATTCCTACACTTTCTGCTTTAAAAATCTTAGCTTGCCTGTCATTTGACACTAATAGAACATGTTTGGGCCACCATTTACCATTTTTTTATTGTACATATAACTAATCCAATGCTAGGGGTAAGGAAAATTACAGAAATACTCCCTAAATCTGTTTTTTTTGGAAAAACACAACTTTGATCCAAATTACGTTCTTTTTCTTCATCTTCTTAGTACTCTCTGGTCAGTACTGATAGAATAAATCCTCCCATCATCTCCACGTTTCAATCAGCTATACACTGGTCTCTGTCTATTAAGAATTTGCTTCCACAAAATGGGTGGATGGGTTTAAACATCAATTTTATTTAAGGAATCTGGTATTTACAAAATTCTTGGAATTCCAGTCAAACAAACCAAAAAAAAAGAGTATACATTTAAATGTAAGGATAATACACACAAACTGAAACATGCACAGTAAGTCTTCCCCAAAGCTGAACAAACTTGTTAACACAAAGGGAAAATTTAAGTGATCATCACCTTTCTAAATTAGAAAATATATTCCTAGCAGTCTTACAATATCACCACCAGATTCATGGACAGCTACACTGCATAAACCTGACACAGAAGAAACATCAAAGGTGATCTATGAGAATGCAAGAGTGTAAACAGCTTTGATTAATCACATTTCTAAAAAGATATGAATAAATGTGACTTAAATTTAAATAAAATTGCATTTTGTCTCAATAATCAGTGAAATCAGGGTGAAATAGTTTACTCAGAACTGATACTTGCTATTCATAGAATCATGGAATTACTTAGGTTGGGAAAGACCTTTAAGATGGTTAAGTCAACTGTTAACCTTGCCAAATCCACCACTAAATCATGTCACTGAGCACCACATCTACACGTCCTTTAAATACCTCCAGGGATGGTGACTCAACCACTTGTCTGGGCAGCCTGTTCAATTCAGGAGGTGTGAAAAGAGAGGTTGTCAATGAAGACTGAGGCAAAGAAGTTGTTGAGTACCTTAGCCCTCTCCTTCTCCATTTGGACAGTTTGTCAGTGTGTCATAGCATATGACACAAGTGTAAATTTTGCAGCTTGATTGCTTGTGTTGCCTCTGGTGATGCTTCAACTGGTTTGATCTGGGTCTGTAATGATGGTTATATGTTATGTATACCTCTTTATCGTCTGGGTTGCCTGAACTCCAATGTATTTTGGGCCTCCCACACGGAAAAGGACTTTGGGGGTTTAGATCGAGTACTGCACAACCACGATCTGCTCTACTTCAAGACTGGAATGCCATGACAACAGAATGGATTTTGCGGCTATCTAAACCTTTCCAGCACAGACTGCTGCATTCATATCCCTAATGTTACGCAGGACCTCAACATCCAACTAACGAAGATATAAGTGGCAGAAGACACCTGTAAACTCCGAGAATCAGCAAATAATAGCTGGCTATCAAGGGTGCTTAGTTGGTTTGCATTTGATGTTAATGATTGGACCTATAGCCACAGGGAATAAGCTATTTGTTAATCCAACTGCTCCCTTTTGCAGGGAACTGGACTTACAACAAAAAGCTGTTAGTGCGGTCTGGAGTCAGACCTATAGCGACACATCTTAATTGGTGCACCTATTAAGAGATCAGTCCAGCCGCCCCTAGCCCCTCTAATCTCTGAGGACCGGCTAGAATGCAAGGGGATTCATCTCTTACTAAATTTACCCACCACGCTTCACGCAACAGTCAGTCATGTTCATCAGAGGGAGTATGCTTTATTCAACCTTCTTGTTCTGGCTGATGTACCTGCAGAAGCCCTTATTATTCTTTGCATCCTTTTCCAAATTCAGCTCTAGCCTGATCTCATCCCTACACATCCAGGCAGTGTCCCTATACTCTTTCCAAGATACTTGTTCTTGCTTCCACTGCCTGTACACTTCCTTCTTGCCCTTGAGTTTGGCCACCAAGTCTTGACTCAGTCATGTCAGTCTCTTACACTTCCTTGCCTGATTTCTTACACCTGTAGATCAAGAGCTCTTGTGCTCTATGGAAAGCATCCTTAAAGGTCTGCCAGCTCTCTGTTCTGCTCCCTTGTCCCTGAGGGCAGTTTCGCACGGGGTCCTGTTGACTGACTCCTTGAAGAGTAGGAAGTTTGCTTTCCTAAAAGTCAGGGTTTTGATTTTTCTCTTTGTATTGCCCATATCCCTCATGACTGTAAACTCCACCAGTGTGTGATCACTGCAACCCAAGCTGCCTTCATTCTTGACATCACCAATTAGTTCACTTGCATTGGTGACCATCAAGTCCAGTGTCACATCCCTTCTGGCAGGGCTGTGTATTACCTGGCATAAAAAGTTCTCTTCCATAAATTCCAGGAGTTTCCTGGATTGACTACAGCTTGCCATGCTATTTTCCAGCAGATATCAGGATGGTTGATATCCCCAGCAGGATGAGTGGAGCCTTTTGTAGCTGGAGTAAGAAGGCTTCGTCGATAGACTTCCCTTGATCAGGTGGCCTGTAGTAGGCACCAACCACAGGGTTCTCTTTGTTGCCTCGGTCTCTAATTCTGACCCATAAGCTTTCAACCTGATTGTGGCTCTTCTTCAGGGACAGCTCACAGAATCATAGAATCACAGAATCATCGAGACTGGAAAAGACCTCTGAGATCAAGTCCAG
>VWZK01005257.1:14365-30494 GCA_013396935.1 Baryphthengus martii | reverse complement strand
ATAAATATCCCATCATGAAGGCAGGAAACTAAACATTGCTGTATCTGATTAAAAATAAAAAAGTTTATTCTTGGCTTTTCTAGTCTTCTGTGTTTAAAACAATTAACTCCTTTCCCTCGGGATATTCTAGTGGATTTGTATCTTTACTATTCTGACTTCTGCTATCCGAAGAAAATACCACATTTTACTAATAAACAGAAAACACATTTTGAAAAGACAAGCCCATAGTATTTTGCATTGTAATGTGTAAAATCATAAACACATCCTAACGCATGTCAATTATGGTACAAACTGGACTCACATGAGCAGCATGCTAATCCACAAGGCATTCAGGAGCACACCAGGTTTCTCTGCATACTGCTGGATTTTTTTTAATTTTATCTGAGAGGCACTCAATTTTCTATTCAGATTTCAGTATTTTTGCTAAAATTGCCACCACTGTGCTGCCCACAACTGAATCATGCTCATTTTCCCTGTTAAACATAGGATACATTTTCTCTCTCTGGTACACTTTGAAGGACTTAGTATCTTATTTATCATTGGACAAAACTTCCATTTAGTTTGTGTAGTTGTCTTTTTTATAAATCCTTTCTGTATTTTCCTGACCTAGGTCAGTTTGCACCATCCAGTACAGTTCTTTCATTTGCTCAACCTCCTTTCCTGATTATTTCCATATTATATCTATTCCATACCCATCTCTTGGATAGCATTTTCTTGCTGTTTTTTAAATCCAGAAGGATTCTTCATCTTCTCTTGAAGCCTCCTCCTTCTCTGAAAAGCTTCTTCTGAGCTTTGTCTGAAAAGTTAAAAACCAAAAAATCTTCATGGCTTCCTCAGTTTTCTTATTTTCCTGCAGCTTCCCCTTTAAAGACAACACATCAAGGTTGCCTTCCCATTAGCATCCAGAACCTCTAGACTTTCAGTCATTATCCATCATGAATGTAGTTCGCCTAATTACCTCCATTAATGCTTGCTTGTTAAGGATTGCTTAGAGATGACTGCTGCTTTGCCTCTTCAGCAAGGCTGGAGAACCCCTTCCCACTCGGTTGAATGAGTGCGCATCTGCCTTAATGCAATGGGTGCTGGCTGGTACATGGACATTTCTTCAAATGTATTAGGAGCTTCTTCAAAAGAATGATTAAAGACAAAATAACCAAACACACACGCAAAAACTGCTTTAAAGCATCTGTACTAACCACAGCACCAGCTTCAAGGAACTGCAGCAGAAGCAGTTCCACTGGGTTGTTTGAATTAGCGAGTGCTGGAACAGTAAAATATCCCTGAAAGTGCATTTCTAATTTTTCTGTTTCATGCAAAAGCAAAGTGAACTAGGAGGGCTTCAGAGTAATAATGCATGCCACCATCTAATTTCAACATTATCTCACTACTCTAAACTTCAAGAAAGAATCACCAGAAAAAGAAAGATGAAAAATATTGCTAGACAGTGAGTGCAGGAAAATAACACCAGTCTGCTCAAGCTTGTGTAAACAAGTAACTACAATGCTACAATGTGGATGGTCTCTCACAGCACAAACACGAGGAAGCTGCTCTCATATGACAATGTTTTCATAATCTGCACTTTCATCGTAATGAGTTCTAAAGTACTGAATGCTTCTAAAATAAGTCATTTCAAAATAATTTCTGAAACTCTTTTAAAATGGTTTATTTCTACTGATAGACACTAAATTTGAGGAAGTTAACTAACAGGGAGAAAAGTTCAAAGTCACCATGGATAGCTCATCATTTAAGATGCATCAATTGTTGCCAGCATCATGCATGTATGTGTGTAAAAGTACGGTGCATGCTTTTGTCCTCCTCCATTATAAACAGAAAAAAAGGACAAACAAGGGGCTGCTCATTAAAATTATTCTGAACACTGGGATTGCACGAACAACAAGGCCCAAGACTGAGGCACTGCCTCACATTGGTGTTTGGCAGAATTTAACTCTTAGTGCATTCTCATCACTATTTTGCTTCCTAATCAGTATCACTAGACAATAGTAGGCAAAGTCACTTGTATCGAGGTGCAAGCGCAATCACCATGCAAGCTATCATGATGCTTTTCTCCAGCTATGTTCTCAGCAACTTAGAAACAGACATTTAATATTTATTTACAAGAAGCAGCAGTAATTCAACACTTCTGTGGATCAGCAACTGAGACTCCATTTGCTAACCCTACCTGACATGAGCCACCTTTTGTTTAAAACTCAGAAAAGCAGTAGTATGCTGGCTTTCTTCTGAAACAAGTTTATAGTTAAACATTCAGGCAATATCGTTTTCACTAGATAAACACCTAGATGATAACAGAATGTCACAAATAGCTTTGAGGGAGGCCAGTGTTAAAGCAAATACTTCTTTTTCCCCTTGCATCCATGAAACAGATGTTCAATCTTCAGGCAGAATGAACCACCACAAAATACAATAATGTGGAAATGCTGAAGCCAAGGAAGTCCACAATTAAGCGTGCCAAACCCCAAATTACAAATGTACCATCCTAATATAGATCTACATGGACCCTGACCAGTAATGCACAAACAGGAGTTCAGTTAAATTTATCTGAAATAGAAATTTGCCAACCACCTCAAAGACTGCAAGGCATCAGCTTAAAACAGTTCAGGCTAGCACCAACGCAAACACACTAACTGTTTTATCAACCCCTCAAACTAGAAACAACAGTCATGCTGCTTCAGAAATAGTTTTGCAACATCTGCATGAGTTCAACTGACTGTTCTCCAGGCAATTTCTGCAGTGGTGTATTTTGCATAGTTAAAGTGAATAAAGTTTGAAAGAACTTAGAATTAACAATAAGAAAGAATTATCTTAATGATAGGGTTATAATTCCCTGTTCTCATGTCACTGCTTTTTCCCAGGGCCACAAACAAACTTATCTGATCGACAGCAGTGACCCAGAAATAAGATCTTACCTTTGATCTTTCTACAATGGAGGGGGAGCAAGCCCAGTAGCTCAAGACAACAAAAATCCTAATGTTGACAAATGAAAGGTAATTACTTCTTGCCCACCATGTGAGTCTCTGGTGCGCTTGGGACAATACACCTAGAATTGGTGAGTCCATGCTGTAAAAGTCAGGGCTGGTTGCCAGTTCCTTAGGAGATCGACAGGGCTCCCTTATCCCCACAGTCTGCACCATATTCCCCAGTCTACAGCATCTCAACTTAATCACTCGGGGTTTTCTGAGGAACAACTTTTAGGGATGATCAGCAAGTACCACACTCCCCAAAATACCTTGGGAATAGCAGCAGCTGTCAGGTATGCTTAGCAGTGAGCTGCAAATGAATAGCGGGTTTTGGCCTCAGGTAGCTCATGCTTATCATTCCATGAATTCAAGATTTACAAATGCAAAGCAGTTCTGAAATATGCCCTGAAAGGAGACAGATGAAGAAAACACCAAGATTTCATCACCTTTCCCTCTGACTCTTCCCTTCTCAATTATCAAGTGAAGTTGAATGCAATGTAGGCTGCTGCCTATCTGAATAAGCAGGTAAACACAGAGAATTAGCACACAGCTTGACTAATTCACTTGAAGAATTGACTTGGATTAACTCTGAGTTCTGATCAGCAGACAAGCTTTTAGTGTGTGCCAAGAGGTCACATGAATTAAGTACGTTGTTGTAAATTCACACCATACTTCAGTCATTACTTAACTTCTCTGACTGTGTCCTCAGCATACATACTGCTCCAAAAAAACAACAAATATTTCAGTCAGAATATTTAGGAGATACCAAGAGTTCAACTGGAAAATGAAAAGCCAGGCGGCAGAATACAGTCAGTGTAAAAACAGAACAACAATAAAATCTTCTAACAAATACAACAACAGAAAAGTATACAAGCACTATCTAGTCTCTCACCACTTTCAGATACACTCCTCTTACACATCTTTTAAAGAGCAAGAAGGGAGAAAAAAAATAAATCAATCATATCATAGAAAACAGCAACTGAATGACAATGGATTACTCTTAAATAAAAATTAAAACCAAAGCTAAGTAATAGCTTGCCTCAGACTCTCCCCTTGGAGCTCAGTGCACATTAGCATGGATACAAACATTAAACACACACACACACACACTTCAAAGTCTCCTTAAGGTGGTTCATAACAATAAGCATAAGCCATAAAGCATTACTCAGGAACCACTAAAACTATATTTATTTATTTTTTTTGTGACTACACAAATAAACTAAGAAGTCCAAGGGGCTCAGGCCACAAAAGGAGAACATACTGAAGTCTACTCACAAACCAGATTTTTTAGGCATCCCACAACTACGACCCACCAGCTGTGTCCACAACACCAAAGCTTAAGGCCCATGCAGAGCTCCTCTGGCTGCTGACAAAGTCCACTCAGGCATGTTGGGTCTCATTTTTGGTCTTTCCCACTCCTAAGCAGTCTATCTAGCTCAATCAACCTTATATCCCCCTGCACTCCACTCTCACGAGACCCCACTCGGAGTACAGCATTCAGTTCTGGAGTCCCCAACATGAGAAGGACATGGACCTCTTGAAGCAAGCCCAGAGGAGGGCCACGAAGCTGGTCAGAGGGCTGAAGCACCTCTCCTATGAAGACAGTCGTTATACCAGCCTTCCAGTACTTAAAGGGGGCCTACAGGAAAGCTGGAGAGAGACTTTTTAGAAGGGCTTGGGTGTTAAGACAAGGGGTAATGGCTTTGAACTGAAAGTGGGTAGGTTTGGATTAGATGCAAGGAAGAAGTTCTTCACTGTGAGGGTGGTGAGTCACTGGAACAGGCTGTCTAGAGAGGCTGTGGATGCCCCACTCCTGGAAGTGTTCAAGGCCAGGTTGGATGGGGCTTTGAGCAACCTGCTCTAGTGGGAGGTGTCACTGCTCATGGCAGAGAGATTGGAATAAGATGCTCTTTAAGGTCCCTTCCAACCGAAACCATTCTATGATCCCATGCAAGCATGCATCATGGCGCGCTGGCAGAATTGACACTGTTTTGAAGAAACTCAATGCCCGCGACAGAGTAAGGCCACTTCTGGGTCCTGCCTGTCTTTGGTCCCACATCAGCCTCCTTCAAAGGATGCTTCACTTAACCAACAGGCAACATCTCCAGCTGGTAAGAATAAAGCAATAGAACTAACCAAATTCTCAAAGTTTCCCGGTATAGTTATACTGGCATCCCCCTCTAGTGGAGACACAGCTTATACCAGCAAAAGTCCCCACTGCACCATCTCAGGGGAGAAGCTAATCAAACCACAAGTGGAAAGATCAGGGGGATATACCGGGCATGGGATGACTTCTGCCACAATTACATGAGGAGATGCACAGCAGCTTTGTCTTTTGAGTTTGCTACTGACTGAAAAATGTCACCTGATCTTGGTAGCTCCAAGGAAAGTCAGTATTTTCTTTCCTCTCCTTTTCCACTTGCCTATCAATCCTGAAGAATGAAGGAATAGAATGCGGCTTCAGTGCCAAGATCTTTGCCACAGTTTCATTCTGCTTTCCTGAAGGAAAAAGCAATAATAATACCAAGAGTCGCTTCACATAGTCTTCATGGCATATTAACAAAAAAAAAAAAAAATAAAAAATCACAGAATGGTAGGGGTTGGAAGGGACCTCTGAAGATCATCTAGTCCAACCTCCCTGCCAGAGCAGGATCACTTAGGGCAGATCACACAGGAACATGTTCAGGCGGGTTTTGAAAGTCTCCAGAGATGGACACCCCACCACTTCCCTGGGCAGCCTGTTCCAGTACTCTGCTACTCTCACTGAAAAGTTTTCCCTTATGTTGAGGTTAAACCTTTTATTTTCCAGTTTATGCCCACTGCCCCTAGTCCTGTCACTAGACACTACTGAGAAGAGTCTGGCTTCATCTTCCTGACATCCACCCTTTAGATATTTATAAGTGTTGATGAGGCCACCCCTCAGCCTCCTCCAGATAAACAGACCCAGGTCTCTCAGCCTCTCCTCATAAGGGAGATGTTCTGCTCCCCTAATCATCTTAGTGGCTCTGCACTGGACTCTCTCCAGTAGCTCTCTGCCCTTGAACTGGGGAGCCCAGAACTGGACACAGTATTCTAGGTGACGCCTCATTAGCACAGATTAGAGGGGGAGAAGAACCTCTCTCAACCTACTAACTACCCCCCTTCTAATGCTATTGACCTTCTTGGCCATAAGGGCACATTGTTGGCTCATGGGCATCCTCTTGTCCACCAGGACTCCCAGGTCCTTTTCCCCAGAGCTGCTCTCCAACAGATCAGCCACCAACCTGTACTGATCCATGGGGTTGTTCTTCCCCAGATGCAGTACTCTACCCTTGCCCTTACTGAACTTCATTAGATTTCTCCCTGCCCAGCTCTCCAGTCTGTTCAGGTCACGCTGGAGGGCAGCACACCCTTCCGATGTGTCACCCACTCCTCCCAGTTTTCTATCATCAGCAAACTTGCTGAGGGTACACTCTATCCCCTCATCTAGGTCACTGAATATACTGAATAGGGCTGGACCCAGCACCGGCCCCTAGGGGACACCACCAGTCACAGACCTCTAACTGGACTCTGCCCCACTGACCGCAAGTCTCTGAGCTCTGTTCTTCAGCCAGTTCCCAATCCATCTCACTGACTGGTCATTCAATACGCACTTCTCAAGCTAGGCTGCGGGGATGCCATGGGAGACTGTCAAAAGCTTTGATGAAATCAAGGTAGGCCACATCCACTGCTCTCACCTCACCTATCCATCTAGTTATCCATCATAAAAGGCTATCAGACTGGTCAAGCATGACTTCCCCTTGTTGAATCCATGTTGACTACTTGTGATAAGCCTCTCTTCCTCAACATGCTTTGAGATAGCACCAAAAATAAGTTGTTCCATCACTTTCCAAGGATGGAGGTGAGGCTGACTGGCCTATAGTTACTCAGGTCCTCCTTCTTGCCCTTTTTGAAGACTGCAGTGACACTGGCCTTTCTCCAGTCCTCAGGCACCTCTCTTATTCTCCAAGACTTTTTAAAGATTATGGAGAGTGGCCTAGCAATGACTTCTGCCAGCTCAACTCAGCACCTATAGGTGTATCCCATCAGGGCCCTAGATTTGTGGATGTTCAGTTTGGTTAGTTGATCTCTAACACAATCCTCTGAAGCAAAATCTTACTTTCTCCTGACTTCCTCTGTGGTCTTGAAGGTATGGGTCTCAAAGATTATGGAAAGGAGCTTCACAACAACATCAGCTACCTCTCTTAACACCTTCAGGTGGATGGCATCCAGGTCCATTGATTTGTAGAGATCAAGCTCCTGTAGTGGTTGACATACCAATTCTTCCTTCACTGATGGTGGATCTGTGTCTACGTCAATCTGAATTTTTGTTCCCATGTCCTGGGACCCCACAGCACTGGTAAAGACAGAGGTAAAGAAGGTAAAGAGGACCTCTGCCTTTTCAGCGCTGTGGGTGACAAGTTCACCCCTTCTGCTTAATAGTGGGCCAATATTCTCCTTCTGTTTCTGCTTCTTGTTAATGTATCTGAAGAACTATTTCCTGAAGTTTCTGACATCTCTGGCCAATCTCAGTTCAAGCTGGGCTTCTGCTTTCCTAACTGCTTTTCCGCATACCCTGGCAATGCCCTTGTAATTTCCAACAAGTAATGTTCCACTTTTCCATTTCTAGTGTGTTTCCCTTTTGGTTCTGAGTAGACTCAGAAGGTCACGATTAAGCCAAGGGAGCCTCTTGCTCCACCTACTTCCCTTGCTTTTAGAGGAGATTAATTGGTTTTGTGAATCTAGTAGAGTGCTCTTGAAAAACTCCCAGCACTCACTAGCTCCTTTATCCTACATAGAAGCTTCCCATGGGATCACTTCAAGCTGAGTCCTGAGTAAGCTAAAGTTTGCTCTTCTAAAGTCTAAAACCTTTGGTTTGGAACTAACCCTCAGCGTGCTTAGCAGTATCTCAAACTCCATGATATTGCGATTACTGCAGCCGAAGCTGTCCCTAACTGAGGTATTACAGAGCGTGTTTTCTTGTTTAGTGAGCATTAAGTCCAGCAGCACTCCATTCCTGGTTGGCACATCTAACACTTATACGAGGATTCAGAGAGAACTGAAAAAGCAGTAAACAAGTCTCTCAATCAGAACTTTGTCACTAAGATCTGGGCACCTGGCTTCTGTTTGTAAAAGAGACTTTGTCAAAGAGATGCTGCAGACAGAAATATGCAGGACCACGGCAGAAGTATTTCTTCAGGCATATTCATTTTAGGGCATTTATGCATTCTACAATTATGTAATTCCCTCCTGTCATCAGGTTGTCATCAGCTTGCACATCTCTCCCTCGATTTTTTTCTCTAGGCTGAACCTCTTAGGATGCTTTTGAGTGTGAAACTTAAAGCAACCCAAGGCAGGAAACAAAACCAGGCACTAAGCTATGCTGTTCCTATCAACTAGATACCTATTTCAAGTCTATTCCTTAATTACCAGAAATTATTTCATCACAGTAATACCCTGAAGTCTCAGTCAACTTTCCGTCTCACTTCCATGGAACATTTGAAATAGGACCCTGAAACTGATGTAAAAAAGAAGCTGAAAGACTAGGGGAGCAAACAGATAATTTGGAAGTCTTCTCTAGTTTGCACAGTTTCCATACAGAGAAATACACTGCTCTAAGGTGACATTTTCATCAGTTCCATCCAAAGCTTTAGGAGGAACAAAATGAACAGGATGTGTTTCCAGCCACATTAGAACAGCCCTCAAAGTCCTGCACAGAAACCATTCTCAAGGCAGGTGAAGGACACCCCAGCTCATCTCCACAGCATTGTTTTCCATGTCTGCCACATTTTGGGAGAGACAGCAAGCAAAAGTAAGACCACTAAACTCAACAGGTATTTGTAACGGTATCTTTCCAGTACAACACATCACATTAAAGACGTTGTTCCTTGAACATTGGATACGTATCCACACATCAATTTGCCTGAAGTTGGTTATCCCACTGCGACATCTCAGGAAAACAATTAGTGAATCCTGCTTCCTTGACAAAAATAATGAGGGGGGCAGGGACCCTAGTGAAGCACTGGCCTTGTCCCCCTGCTTACTGCTATGACCCTGCAGACACATGTGGATAGAAACTGCTAAATGCCCCAAAGAATCCCTCACTGAAAAACAAGGCTTCACTTCTCAACCAAATCTAATGATTTTAAGGATGGTAAGGACATGCTTAAATGTCACGCCTAACACATCCTAAATGTTACCATCACATATAGGACAACATACTCTTAGTACTGTGGCTAGTTCCTCATGACAAGACAGGAGTGCCTGGGGATATACTTGACAAATATTTAGGGAACACTCAAGTTATTTTCCTGTACCAATAATTTGACAATGAGACACTTCAGCAGAGCTATGTACACGTTTGCGAAGACATCTTCCAAGAGCAATAGCCTATGCCATGCAATGCAGCATTAATACAGAATTTACTGTGTAGCTCCCGTTTGGGATTTACAGGCTTATCATCATCGGTCTCAGCCTATTCTGGTCTATCGCATGTTTCCCTAGCAATTTCCCAAACACTTTGGCACTTCAATAATTAGTTTTATACTTCAAAACTAGCAGGCAACTGTAGAAATATACTACCAAATTTAATCCCATAAGCACAATCTGAGGCAAAGTAGCCAAACTGCCCCTTTAGATCCTACGTTACACATTCATAACCACATCAAAGCAACACCTTACCACTGCAGATCATCTCAGGATTGTACACATCTTTTAAAACTACTCATCTAGTCTCTACAAAGAATCACTGAAAACATACCTGTCACAATAGGCATAGAAACAGCAACAGCACAGAAAGTGCGTAATTTACTTCTACTAGCTGGAGTGTCAATGAAAGCACTTAGAAACATCTGGAAAAAAAGGCAAACATACATCACTACTCTCACCTCCCCATCCCCAAAGCCTTTGCTACTACTTCATATTTGGTTACAAGTAACTGTGAAAATGGTTAGTAAAATAACAATGGAATCTTAAAAGGGCCAGGATCCAAGAAGTGACATCAGAGCTGCAAAGTAAGACATTGAATAAAACACAGTAATGACAAGAAAATGGATCCCACCAAGAAAGTCAGTGAGCACCTGATGCAGGCACAGGAAACAAAGGATCACTGTGTCTTGACCACAGCAACTACCACCACAGTCCCTTCCAGTGCAAGATACCTCCTAGTGCCAAGGTGACCTCCTCCTGACAGAGCCATTGGCTTGAGATATTAACCCGCAGTCCTCCACTGAGGTCTCCTGCCTTCAGCTGGCTGAGGGCCCAGCAGCCGTAGATGGTGCTGCTGCTTGACAATTTGCATCGACTTGCCCCAAAGCAGCAGGAGAGCGGAGGTGCTCACCACCTGCTGGGGTGTGGTGCTGTGAACTGAAAGGACAGTGACCACAACATCAGCAGCATCTCCAGGGCCATGATCAGCACGTTCACCTTGCTCACCACTGGCAAAGGTGGTTCAGAAATGAGCAGCAAACAAACTTGTGCTCTCTTTTGCACCAGCATCCTGGTGACATCTGCAGCCTGGTAGTGGATGGGAGGGGAAGGCACACTGCCCTTCACACACACTGCAGCTATCTAACACCACCCTAGTTCCCTTTCTCCATCAGCAGCAGCAGCTAAAGGCTTCAGGACACTGTCCTGGAGGTGTGACATCCAGGACGAATCAAAAGCAGATCGTACTATCCATGACTAAACATTTAGTGAAATTCACTGGCTACAGAGCCTTTATCAATGCCCCTTTGCAACAGACAAAATTCTTGCCATGCTTGTGGGGCACATATTCTATTTCCTCATGAAAGGTTACCAGTCTCTCTTTTTCTGCACACACCAGCCTCAAGTTTAATCACTCAATAAATAGATGTGACATGTACAGCATCTCCTTAGACTCCTTTGCTGCAATTTGTCTTAAGTTTTGTACTCTTTCTCAGTCATCTATCCAAAGAAGGTACACATTTTTCTATGTAGTAAACATTAAATACTCATATAATACTTTTTAAAAAGAAATTTAAACAAAGCTGCAGCTAACTCCTTCACAATAAAAAAAATTAAACTGCTCTAGTTACACACACATTTTTCCATCCAGGCTGCAAACAATCATCCCCAAATGGCCAAAGAACTTTTCTTAAAAGTTTCTGCAGACTGCTGTCATAAATAATGTACTGGCACCAACGCATATTTGACATACAGGCCCTAAAAAAGAGGGAGAGGAGGGAGGGAAAGGGGCTAGAGATGAAAAACAGTATGCATTTCCTCTGCCAGATTTTTACCACTCTTAAAGTCTCCAGCATTTTGTATAGAAAGATCTTGCCTTTGATGTCAATCCAATGCTTTTTTTGCTTGCTCCTGCAAGCACTACAGTATGCAATACATTTTCTAGCTGGCAAAGAAATGGATGCACTGTCTAGAGAGTGCCTGTGAAATTCACCCTACTCAGAAGGTCACTGTGGCATGTAAATTCTTAAAGAAAAAGCTAAATGGTGTGTAGGCCTCATGCTAGTGTACGACAGTGAGTTGAAGTTCGTCATACACAACTATCAAATTCATTAGTACTTCTTCCAGCAGTTTCAGAAATCCACTTCAGGAGATGTTTGCCTGTTATTTACAGTCAGAATCAAAAGCAGAAAGATAATATTAGGCTCTCATACTTGGCACCTTTCTATTTTTAAATAGAAGGTGAAAGCATCTCCAAATTTTATCTAGAGTATGCCACATGGAAGCCAAAAGAAACAAGCAGCTCCAATGGCTCTCAAGGTAATCTAAAATAAAAATAATCCAGTTGGCACAAAACTGTAATGCAGTTCTCACCAACACAGTAACTGTGCCCCCCAAAAATGTCTTCTCCTAAAAGAGATGCAATTTTCCCCACTTCTGCAACTGGAAGCATTTCTCATGACATCATTCCACCCTATCGACCACCACTTCAGCAGTAGACCACACTGTGATCCATGGGTGAGAAAGGGTGAGGCCTCCTGTTTCACCCGCAGGAATGACAGCCAGGTTATCACCCCGTTCCACCAGCAATATCTGTCAAGGCATTTGGAAAGCAACTACTCTCCACATGCCCCAGCCCAGGAGACCATTCAGACTACTCATCCCAGGAATGGCCTGAGGAGCAGAGACATGGTTCCCCTGCCTCAGCAGGGCTGCTGGAAAGGGCACACATGCCTTACCCAGGCTCCTTGAATCACAGCAGCTATGTGAGTCTGTGGCTGGTTTTGCCTGCAGAAGCAGAGAAGGTTTGCTTTAAGAAGAAAGGCTTCTTTACGCTGGGGTAAATGTGCCAGTGCTCACACATTTACGTGCACTAACATAACTGTCATCATTATATGGGTCAAGAAGGAGCTGGGTCCAGCAACAAGCAGATTCAGGATTGAGAAAATGTGTGTTTAACAAACTACTCCAGGCTGTGCCTGTCAGGAAATTCTGGATACTTTGCACTAATCCAAGCAAGGCTATTATTCCTCTATACAGAAATGCAATGCCTTAACCACCTTAAAAGATCTTTTTGAAGACCTCATTAGAGAGATACAATGATCACAGAGTTGCCATGTAGGATAGAGACGTATGTGTACTACCCAAACCAGCACTAAATAGACTCTTTTCCTTACTGGTGCTAAACATTGCATAAATAGAAACTACACTTTCAAGAACAAGAGACACCAGCCGTTAAAAAAAGATTGATCCTAGAGTACAATCTTCAGCCAAACAGTGAGCAAGACACTGCAAACCAGGTGTGCTGTTAATCAGATTGGTTGTGGGAAAAGTGTGTCAGCCAGTCAAGAAACAGCGATGGGTGAGAGAATGGGGGGATCTGGATATAGTAAGGCAGATGCTTCTCAGAAATCACCTCTAGCTTTGCTAAAAATTAAAGCAAGGCACCAGACCTGCTTCTCATGTGCACCACTATTACGGTAATGAAGGCTCACGAACGCACAGGCAATGCTTCTGCTTGTTTTAAAGCAACTAAGCTTGAAACATAAATGAAGAAAACCAACATTCAAGTACCCTGAAATGTAAACAGAACAGTAACTCCTATTCCCTTGATGGAACTTTCCTCTGCCCTGGGACTAATTCTGTATTACTGTCAATGCAACATGTGAGCCTTGCGCCTGATCCGAAGCCATTTGATGACAATACAGATTTCACCATTGACATCTACAGGGCATGGATGAAGCCTTAAGCTTCAGAGTTAGCTAAGAAAGAAACTCAGGGAAAACGTGCAATGTGTAAGCTCAGCCCTAACTTTGCACCAATAAGGGGTATTGCATTTTTATAGTATCACCTTGCAACGCATGGAAAACAAAAACCAAACCAGCACCTAGGATGCTATATATTCGCTACCAGTTCAAGGCATTACCACCTCAAGTCCCTCATGATCAGATCTTTTTGGAGAGGAGTGGGCAGTGTTCTCCCTTCAAATTATCATTAAATCCTGAGACTTCAATTGGGGACCTTACCTGATGCGAAAGCAACCTTAAAAAAAAAGAACAAAAAAAAAAAAGAAAAAAAAGTATCCCAGTTTTTCAGCTATTAGCACTGCCTTTTGATAATGCCTGTTTTTATTACTTTTACAATCACAATGTTTACTTTCAAAAAGTTTGTTTCCTTTTCATACTACTAAACTGTTGAAAAACACAAAATAAGTAAAAGATATTGTGAAGGAAGAAGCAGTGAAACACACACATATAAAAAAATAATCCACAAACATGAGACACTGAGGGATCAAATATTGTTTGCTTTGACGTCCTTTCAGTAAAACAGTTGCATGCTTCTTTTCTCTAGCATTACTTATAGCAGCTGCAGTTCAAATAATCCATTTAGATGGATTTAAACTGAATTTAAGTCTCCCTTAAACTACATGCACTTTTCTTTCTGAAAGGGAGGAAAGCCCGCAAATGTACTAAATTTCAATTCTGGGGGGAAAATGATAACAAAAATGACAACAGCCTCACAATACAACCTGTTTGACTCTTAAATTCTTCTAGGTGTCCTAGAACTACCACCAAGACGACAAGGAACGGCTGTGAGAGCTCCCCACCCAGGCCTGCTGGTGACAGAGCTGCACTCTGCTTTCCCCTGTGTCCATACAATAACTCAGCCACATACATAACAAATGATATGGTAAATGTGCTCAGAAAGCGCTAGCAGGTCACCACCTAGAGGTGCTCAAAGCCAGCTCTTCAGACATCTGAAGGAAGCAGCTTACCTCTGAGAGCCAAGGCACAAAGCTGCTAGGTACTCAAAGGTAAGATGGTGGTGGTCTCCCAAAGACAAAAGCTACTCAGAAGAGATACTTGCTTTCCGGTTTAAACCACTGAATATTGGACAAAAGTTCAATATGAAGATGTTACTAAACAATTAACTATTCGTTACAGTGTAACTAATGACTCACCACATGAATGTAAAAGCCAACCTTACGTAAATTCTGCCTAAGTTTCAGATCCAGAGCAAAACACTTTCTACAACACCCCTTCCTGGATTCCCCACAGTTTCACACTGTCATACTACAAGACCAAATGAAAGAGATATTTTTATTTTCTCATATTTCTTAGCAGAGAAGGAATTAAAATTTTAGTTAACAGCCTTCCAGAGTTACTGGTGAAAACCACACTGCCATAAGCATCTTTGCACACAAGGATACGATTGTCTGTTACTCACACTTTAAGTTCACATATTAAAGCTGGGTACATAGCGCAGCATTACTTTTATTTTGCATTTCCCATGTGTTTTGTCTCAAAAGCTGTTTAACCTTTGCACCCTCGACATTTGTTTTGAAGAGGGGAGGAAAAGAAAGCAGACACCAGTCAGTATTTTCCTCTCTCCAACCAGCACCATTACTGGTAACGTCTCAGAACAAGGTTTACAGCAGCCAAAGGTCTAACTACTGCAACCTGTAATAGGGAGTGATAAGGACAATGCTGTCCTGACCATGTAAGTGTCCCCCAGAATTCGTAAGAAACATCTCTGCAGTTAATTGCAGCTGAAAAGCTAGAACAACCACAGTTATTTAACAACTGCACAACATGAGACAGTTTCAATCTTTTCCGGAGAAAGAGCATTTGATTTTGCGTAGTTAATATTTAATAAAAACAACACTAAAACACAGGCCTTTCAAGTTAATTTGTCAGTTCAGGAGACACATACGGCACGCCTACAGCCAGTACTAGAGAGCTGCAGGAGAGAACTAACTTCACTTAATGCCTGTGCACAAAGAGTACTGCCTCAGTTCGCTGATGAAATTGCCAAAACATACTGTTTTAGGACTCCAGTATACCCCATCCTCACACAAGAGTAACAGGCTGCACAGCACACAGTCCTGGCTGCCAAATTGAAACACGACTCTCAGACCTGAGAGTGACTCATTTTAGACCAAATGGTACAACAGACCAAACCTGACTTAGCACGCAAGAGACTGTCTTTGAAAAGGCAGAGTTGCAGCAGCTTTTAGCATTAAGAATGTGCAGCTGCCCCAGCTTCCCAGCACTTTGTGAACACAGGTTGGCTACAGAGGATCCTACAAGCTATTTTGCCTTGAATCTTCAACAAAAAATGCAGCAAAGAAAAAACAAAACAAACAAGCAAAAAACAGGAAAAAGAGAAGATTTTAGCAGCTTCTAATTTGTTCACGGACAACTCAAATCAGAAAGGTGTGAGCCTGTTTCACAGAGAAATCCACATAAAAAAAAAGTTTAGACATTCCAACATTTTTCTGATAAAGTGCTATACAGAAAACTTTTCATACATTTCTACAGGAAGAAGCTTTTTTGGGGAGGTTCCGAACGTGGAGCTATTTAAAAAGAACATGCAGAAGGGAACGAGAGGAAGAAACTTGGTCCCTCTAGTTCCACCTCTCTCATTTCAGTTTGCGAACGGCTTTTGTCCTGAAGTTTCCCTCCTGCTCCCCACCCTCCCAGTCTTTCTCTAATACTCCCTACCCTTGCGCTTGTCATTCATCCTTTCCCTATCCTTTACCTTTGCAAACACCAGAGATACATAGACACAGCTCCCATCTGACTTCAGCAAGCTCTTCGTCCGAAGGACTAAGGAAGCTAGGAGAGAGAGGTGGCAACCATTTTTTTAGCTAGGACTTTTCCCACTACCTTAATTTGGTATAAATAAATCCACAAAGACTTCACAGAAAG
>VWZK01005257.1:0-14173 GCA_013396935.1 Baryphthengus martii | reverse complement strand
GGCGGGGACGGCGGTGAGCTGGGTGCGGGTGGCGGGGCACGGGGCGCGGCGCTGGTGCGGTGCGGTGCGGTGCAGTGCAGGGCTGTGCTGTGCTGTGCGCAGGGAGCGATGGAATCCCTGCTCGACTCCCGGCTGCGCGGCTTGCAGCAGCCTGCTGTTCACGCCAGAGCTTGGCCGGTCGTGAAGGCTGCTAGCGTAAGAGCAGTGGGGATTCAGGGCAAAGACTGCGGAGCGGTGGCACGTAAGATTTCTTCTCCTGCGACAGGGTTTGGTCCTCGCCTATGACGGCAAGAACCGTTTGGGAGCCCCATATATAGGAGGAATTGATTTGTAGTGTTCACCAAACTTGTATAGTTGGAAAGACGCAGGGCTGCACAACAGATACTCTTCCAGACTTAGAAGAGTTATTTTATTATACAAAAACAGGTTCAAATTACTACTCCACGCCCTCATCAGTTATTACTGTGAAACAGTCTGATTTAGTTGGATTGCAGTAGCATCTAGAGGCCGCTTCTGCATGTGCATGCAACAAGTGAAAAGAGTGTGTGCAGCACAGCACTTAGTGTTCAGTGGCTAAAGTGCTTTGGCATTTCTGACCGCTGTAGGGAGCTTTCTAGAGAGATTGCTTACAACTATACAAGCCAGGAATACCTCCAGCAGCACAAAAAATCCCATAATGAAAGACCAAGCCCATTTAAAGTATGCATTGCATTTCCCAAGGAACCAGAGCACAGCAGAGAGTTCTCAAGTGTTTGCTTGTGTCTCATAAACACAGTGACGACACTGGCTTCCATAGCTATTGACAAAATCTATCACAGGTATTGTCATTAGAAAGATTTTCATCATGCATGTGAGCAGATCGCTTGCTATTGTGACTGGTTAGGAGCTCTTTTAGCAATTATTCAAATACTTTTTTTCTGTATGCCGTTCATTCAACATGCTGAAAAGTTCTGTTAAGTATTCAGACAGCCATTAACTTTGGAAAATGCTTGATTTCGTCTTCTACCTGTTTTCAAAGCAAACTATGGAGTGTTTGCAAGGGGTGACTGAGAAACATGTTCTGGTACAAGCTCTGACACCTTGTTTAGCATCCATACACTAAGTACTGTGACAGGCCTAAATAGTGTCCCATCTGCACACAGGCTACATCCAGGTTGGGCAACTGCAGTCTTGAAACAGCATGCTCCAACTACATGTGTCCTCCCTTGGTGGTAGAGATGGGATGACTTGCATTACCCGTTACTTTAAAAGCAAATCTTCAGAATGTAAAGATGATTACGGTAGTGCTGTGGCAATATGTTTTTTATTATGTAGCTTAATTATAAACTAGATTTTTTCTCACCTTTTTGGGACAGGAACTGGCTGCAGTTGTCTACTATTCCTGTCCCATTCTCAGTCAGTTGCCCAGCTATCACTGTAACAACCAAGATTAACTTAAAAAGAGTCAAAACTTCAAGCAAAGGATCAGCTGACAGGGCGTAGATCTCCATGGTGAGATCTCCACCCCAAGCACGCAGGAGCGTCTTTCAGTGGGATGTTGCAGGTATGAAGGTGCTTGGTGATAGGAGTTACTGCATCTGCAAATTGTGCATTACCACTGCCTAGCCTCCATTAAAAGGTCTCAGCTAGTATGGTTTCTCAGATTTCTCAGGTTTCTCAGTCACTTCTCAGCAGTGACTCTAGGACATGATGCTTGAAGGAAAATAGCACTCCTGTACTCATGGAGAAAGGCTGATCTGTGCATGAGATAGAATTACATGAAGACATTAAAACCCCCAGTAATTCCGAGTCCTACTTCAGTGAACTGATGTGGTTAAAGCAGCAATGTTTTTTCAGTTGCTTTGATTTCTGTTAGTGATTTCAGACATGCTTGCTCAGCCCTGAAACAGTGACTTGTCATTTAGTCAAGGCTAATGTAATTAATACTCAGTCCTCCACTTTTGCTCTAACTAGAAAATACAGGGAATCTTCAGTAAATCTTCGAAACAGGCAAATATTGAAGATCCAGGGGAGATCACATGGTCTGACAAAGTTTAATGAATGTAACTTCTGTGAGACTTGGCTGTGCTGCTCCATGGTCTGAAACGTGTTTATGTAATCACACACAGATGTACTGAATTGCATTAGATAGGGAAGTAGTTTTCACATCCCTCAGTCTGGAAAAACGTCTATTTCCAGAACAAGCCATGTAAGTTCAATGCGCTTGATTTTGTGATTCGATTCAAATCATAAGTATGTTTAACTTGTACACACATTAATATATTTATATTTAATTCTCAGCATTCATACAGTTTCAACCGAGTGTCTGCAAGATAAGTCATACAGACCCAGAAAAGTTAGACACCTAATTCCTCTTCAGTCTGGGCCTGGAAAGTACCTCTGGTGTTTTCAATTAAAAAATAAAAAAGAAAATCGGGGAATTTACAGTTAAGAAGTCTCTTCACTCTGCCACTTCTCTGTGCAGCATACCATGGTGTTCTTTTAACAATGGATGTCATTTTGTATTGGAAATGTGCCGAATCTTTCAGAGCAGTGGATGCTTTGAAGGAAGTGTTAGTTGTGACCATGATTAATAGTAGCTTAGAGGGGGAAAAAAACCAGCAAGCTTCACCACTATCTGAGATAAGAATAATTAAGGAACTTGAAATATATTTTCAGTGTACAGTCTTTGCTGATCAGCTTTTAAGTTTGTTCCAGTTTTCTAAAACACCACTGTCTGCAATGCATTGCTAAAGCATGTGTTATGAAGAATGACTTCAGCAACGTGTTCAGAATAAAGCACTCTCTGGAGTTCAACTCTTTGCTCATTTGTTATATATGGACTGTCAGAAGCCCAGTGCTCATGTGTACGGGATCTATTCAGAACAGGATACAGAGGGATCTGAGCAGATAACACTATACACTGTTGGAAAACATGCTGTTCTCCAGAGCAACTTCAGATACATCAGAAGTCCCACAGAAAGCAAGCAGTCCTATCCATAAAGCCACGACATCTTTGTTCCATTGCAGTGCTTCTGCCCTCTGGTCTCCTGCTGTGTATTTACAGAAGCAGCACATGACATCTTACGAACCATGAACTCCTCTGAAACCTGGAAATCTCTCAAGGCAGAAAGCAGCTTTTTCCATGCAGTTTCTCTCTCCCTGGCACAGCCTCATGTTACTTGAACCTGAGTTAGCCCTAATCCTTCTGCAGCGTAGCTGGTTGCCGAAAAACTAATAGGACCGTACTGCTCCTGCAAGCCAGGCTTTGGCTTTTTGTGGGTTTCTGCCGGCTCCCAGCCCCTAACAACAGCATTGAAAGGGTGTGGCTGAAGGGAAAGTGAGTTTCCATGGGTTCCTGAGCATACTGAATGTTAAGGATGTACAAAAGCAGAGGAGATGGTTGTTGCCCATATTCTCTGTGGCAAGACCTGTTTCAGATCAGGCTGTTTAGAGCAGCTCATTGCAAAGTTGAGAGCAGCATCTGTCCAAGTGACCAGTATATCGGCCCCTTGTGAAAGGACCTTTGTGCTTGTCCTGGTGTTTGCACCATCCATATTACCCTAAGATGGTTGCATCAGGGTTTGTAAGATGCCTCAGGCAAGCTATTGTCAGAGGTGCAAAGGAGTTCAGTGCATTAGTGGCAAATCCATTAATAACTTGTGCAGGACCATACGTCTCTGCGTTACAGTTAATAATCGTAGGACCCACATAGCATCAGGCTCTGGAGCATTCAAGAGCTGATGGCTGTGTGAAGTGTACAGTGTTTATTTGGGAGGGAACATGGGAGCAGGAAGCTGTCTTTCAGGAGGGGAGACCAGGAAGCTCGCTGTCATAGCTTCACCACTGCAGGGGAGGTGAGACAGCTAGCAGGAACTATGAGTTTTGGGGTAAGGACAGAAATGGGCATGGCTGCAAGTTCCATGTGGGGAAAGCAGCAAGGGGAGACTTGGGACATATGTCTCCTGGAGTGGGGAGCAGCACTGGACAGCCCCACGTGGCATCTGTTCTTCAGCTCTAAGGGGCACTCAGGCTGGAGCCTGGGGCTGTATCACTGCTGCTGTTTTGGGGAAGCTGTGCCTTTTTGCAAGATGCCTAAAAGCCCAAGTAGCCACTTGGACACTGCTACTTGGTGAGCATTTTGTTTTCCAGGTTCTCTAAGAAACAGCATTTGTTTGCATGGTGTTGAGGGAAGACTGGAGAGTGAGTGTTATTCTGATTTGTCTCTTCATCAACCACAGGGCTCCAGTCTGCCATGAAATGACTCAAATCTCCCTTCTTGTGAAGATACAGGGAGAGATTTATGCCGAGCGAGTGCAGCAGCAGCTGATAGGTGTCCTGCTTTAGAACACCTCTTCAACATCCCTCTGTGTCTGTTCTGTTTAAATGCCAGATCTTTAAAGAGTTGCTGGAACTATAATTAAAAAAAAATAAAAATTAAATAAAGGCAAGTGAAAGACTCAGTCCTACATCAGAATTGCATTTCATTTGAGAGTCTTTATCATTATTGTCCAAGTGTTGTTACTTTCACTGAAATAAAATTTGTCACTTCTCACTCCTTCAGAGCTTCGACACCATGAATCACTAAAAGTTTTCCAAGAGGTGTTGTATCCACAGTGGGATGAGGAACATGCATGTCCCCAAAGGAGAAGTGGTGTGGGACTGAAGCTTTAACTGAACAAAATTGAAAAAAGTACCTTCTGAAACACAGGATACGGTCTGTAATATTAGCTGAATGGTAAAGAATTTGGATACATTTAGTAAATGAAAGCTCTTGCTTGAAGGTAAGATTGGGTCATTTATGTCTGCACAATAACAGTCCCAATGCAGACCATATGAATGCCAGATGGCTGGAACTGTTCCATTAATGAACTGATGCTTTCATTGTTCTGAATTTGATTTTGTAGCTTTTTCCTTATAATGATTTGATTGCACCATTAAAACTCTTCAATCACCTCCTGATAAATTATTCAGTCCTCAGAATGCAAAAGCAGAGATACTTCTTAGCCTCCACTTTCCACTGGCCTTAAATGGGACCTGCAGGTGTGCAACACCTCTGGCAGTCAGGCTGATGAATACATTTCGTGCTGTTTTCTCAGTGCTTCCATTTAAATAATATATGCAGGATGCATGCACAATATATTCTTCTAAGACACAGGAAAATTCATTCCAGGTGACACTCCATTAGAGTCAGTGGGCTTATCCAGTAATGAATATGCAGGACAAAAAAAAAAAAAAAAAAAAAAAAAAAAGAGAAAAAGAAATCAGGACAGGCCCCAAGTAAGTGAACAGTGGCAGTACTGTTAGTGTCCCTTAATCAAACAAGTGTCTATTACTTATTCCAGGCCAACCTTAGAGATGTTAGTCCAGCAAAAACAGCAGCCTGACCCGACGCCAAGAGCCCATTAAAGCCCATCCCTAACGAGCCCTTTGCCGGACCCAGCCGCAAGCGAACGCGCGCCTCCCCCACACGCTGCTGCACACCCGCCAAAGTTACCACCAGTTTCAGAAACATTAACGAAAACACCCAAACAGAGGAGGAAAAAAAGGCGCCGAAAAAAAAAAAAAAAAAAAAAGCATAGATGTGTATGTATAAGGAGAAATTCCTTCTAGATACATGAGAATACAGGAAAAATGTCAGGCACTGGGAGATACATTCTTCCCCTGGAGCACATACCTCCTTCATTATACATAATTCCAGTTGCAATGATCTTCCTGGACTCCAAGTTCAATTAATGAGCAATCTAGGAATCCACTTTTTCTGTGTTAATTACACATCTCTATAAACTTGCTCTCAGCTCCAACACTCAACTCCAACACTGGCTGCATCTCCAACGTGTCTCTGCCGCCACCCTTTGTTGCAGACAGACCTGATGTAGTTAGGTGACAAACATTTCTGTGCTCTGTGGCTTGTCTCTGATCCACATGTCTGAAAAGAGCATATGGATAGGGAGGCTGGAAAAAGAAGAGAAAAATGAAATCCTAAATGCTAACTTAGCAGCAAGCAATGGCTTCCTACCAAAGCCTCGTTTCTACTGTACAGCTACCTTTGAGATGCTGGAAGAACTCCAATCCCTAATGCTGAAAGTGAAGCCAGATCTCTTATTTCTTCTTTTACTTCCACTTCAGTTTGTTTAAGGTTGTAGTTACTAAGCAAGCTACAAATAACGTTAAATAAAATAAAGAACATAGGGGGCGGGGAAAAGGAGAGTAGAGGAGTATAGATGCAGACTGCTCACAAGACCGTTGGAGACACTCTCTGCTTTCTTCTGCCTTGGGGCTCTTTTTCACCTAGCTCCCACAAACCTCCCCTGGTGTTGGAAAGTACTAGTTATCTCTGATACACCTTTTAGGGGCAAGGCCACAATGAGAAAGAAGCAGAGGGCAGATGGTTAGGGAGATTCTGGTGTCAAGCCTCTTTAACATGGAAACAGAAGTACAAAGACAAGCTGGGATGGGGAGAGGCAGTGATACCAGATAGCAGAGCTGGCAGTCTTTTTTTCTAGGCAGCCCTTTTCCCTCAGCAGAACACAGATTTTGTGCTGGGGTGCTCTGTAAGGTTTGCTCCTCTTCAACTTCAGCATTGTGTCTAAGGGATCCTAAAGGCAAGAGCTGACCTCTAGCCTGGAAACCTGGCTATGAAGATGGGATTCACCCCCCATCTCATTCCTCATTCTACCTGGGACACTGTAGGGTATTTAAGACCCAGGCCACAGGTGTTGGGTGCCCAGGCAAACTGCAGAAAACCCTCCTTTGTCTTTCTGGAATAGGCATCCCAGATGGAAACAGACATGTAGGTTTCAATCTAGTTCCTGATCAAGGGAGCATGAGCCAGGGTGATGGAGATGTCTCAAGGCTTTACCCACCTGCCTAGAAGCAACACTCACATAATCCAGAAACGCGGTTGCTGCACCCTTAGAAGTGCCCTACCAGCTGGCTGCCACAACACTGCTTTCAGATCAGGCTCACGCTGCGCAGTCAGTGACATACCCCCTCTTCCTCACACAAGCACGGATGAAAAACATGGGGTAAGCTCAGCCTTGATAGTTAATAATTGAAGGCTGGTTTCCTGTTACTATCTGTTGCCATTTAGGCCTGAAAGACTACTTGTGTTTACAAACCCACACGTAATATTTGTGGCATTTGTTTGCAAATGTGTTTGTAGTTCATTTGTGCTGCCTTCACAGGGCAGGCAGAATAAGAGCTACAATGAAAAAATAAGTTTAATGCTGGTGGAGTGATGGAACAGACTTCTTAACATCATCAACTAAAGCCACTTTAAACCTGATAGAAGTCTAGCCTCATGTTTTTAACAGATGAGTATACCTTACTTGATGTCACATTTATTTTTTTTAGCAGCTGCCAGAAATTGGATGGATCAGACCATGATTTAAAAAGATTTCTGGATGTCCAATTCTCATTTCTTTCAGTAGTAAGAAGGTGGCCAAAATGCAGACAGAGGTCTGATAATTTCCATGGTATCTCTTTGGAGACATGCTCAGTCTGATGCTGGCCTCCTCAGCACTGACAGAAACCAGAAAGAACTCCAGTCCTGGATTTTGAGCCATGGCACAAAAAAAAAAAAGTGAGACCACATCAGGATGGCTTTTAATTTTTGCTTTCAGGAGTGAAAAGCCTCCCAGGGATGGCAGAGCGAAGAGCTGCCTGAGTAGGGGCAGGGAGGAGGCTCAGGAGGGCATACAGTTCTGAAGGCACACTGGTCCATGGAGAACTCCATGCTGGGGCAGTGGAATCAAACACGAATAGCAAAAGTAGAGTAACAACAATACATAAAGCCACTCACCTGTGCCACTCACTGAATCACCAAAGGGGCTGTGTAAGTGGAGAAAAGAGAGCAGAAAGGGAGGAGAAGTGTCAAGAGCAAAGCTAAGATGTTTCTCTAAGTGTTTGTTTACTTGTTTTCATTTCTCAATACAAGAATCAGTAACTAAAAGCTTATTAATTGGCAGTAAGTGAAATTGGTTGAAAGTTACTGACACAAGCCTGTGGCTTTTGCCCTGTAACAGAAGGAAGATGTCTGATAGGCAGAAGAATATGGTTGCGGATTCCTACAGTTTTGTTGATGAAAGATACAAGCAATGGATGGCAGGTTGTTCAGGACTAGCAATACCTTAATTCAAGTCCTTGCTCTACCATTCCTTAAGATCTTCAAGGAAAGAGTATGTCGATGTTTTTATGAAAATCATGCTTTATCCATTGTCAATTCTGCACACAAAGGACAAACAGCCAAGGCAACGTCTGTGGCTGCTATTACACTTAAGGTCATACTTAATTACTTTTCCCTGAGCCTTCAAACATGTAAGTTGAATAAAAAGGACCAAGGACCAGCCTGATTCTGCATCAGCCTCAGCAAGAAATATCCTGCCTTCCAGAAAGCAATAACGGTGTCAAATGGAAGGGAAAAAAGTAAGCTGCATTACAGAAGTGAGGCACTGACCTTTCCAGAGGTTAACAGGCAGTGCACAAAATGGAGATTTTTTGTTCATTAGGAGGAAACATGAGAGTCTAATTAGAAACAGACGATGCTGTATGGTTTTGTCTACTACCGCTATTCAGCACAGTAGAATAGAGGAAGGTACCCAGTATATTGAGGATTGAATTAACAATTGGAAATTTAACAGTGAGTGATTAAAATAGGCACTAACTTTTTCCCCATAGGAGTTAGGAGACCAAGATGTAATTGAGTTTTTGATCTTAAAATCTGTTGAATCATGGTACTTTTTTTTTTTTTAAATGTGATTTTAAAATTATTTGGTAATATATTTAATGCAGAGAAACATACACCATTCAAATATATCATCAGACAGATGCAACAGTAAGAGGCAATAGGAAACCTATAAATATATCACCTGAAACTGATCTATTCAAATTGTCCTGGAACCTCTTCATCAAAGACCCTGAGTCAAAATTCAGTCTCCATCTCAACAGCTGTGCATGAAGGAGGAAAACAAAAGACTTTTTCTTTCTTTGAGGTAGCTCCATACACTCTGTGAAGGTTAATGGGAGCTGCGGAAGCATTTACCCTACAGGAAGGTGAAGTTAGAAAAAACACATTAAAATGCTTGACCAGAAGTTAAGTCTTTAGCAGCTACAGCCTACATGGATATGTTGAAACTATTTAGTTTTTTCATTTTCAGCAAAAACTCTCATGAGCGTTGTAAAATGTTGAGGTTGAGCAGGAAGAAGTAGGTCAGGGTGCAAGGCTGTTCAACTTTTTACACTGGAAGCCTTACCACTGAATTGCACACAATTGCTGCTACATACTTAATCTACTTAACATAGAGGCTTTGAAAATCTGGCCTGGCCAGACTGTTTTCTGCTGAAGGTCATGGAGTTTTTGATAGTTGGGAAGAACTTTTTAAGCCTGATGTTTGACACAACCTCTTGGTCATAGAAATGACTCCTCAATCAGGTGGCATAATGCCTGAATCACTGGAAACGGAAGTGTCACTGTGTTTTTTCCATTCAGCTGGCATCTACAGTACAAGATTCATAGCCTGGAAAAAAACAGAAATCCACATTTTTTATTTTTTTTTTCAGACAGTATCTTCCAGGTACTGTTTCGAGGCACTTACTTTATGGTCACATATCCCTCATACCAGCAGTGTGTTTCACTTTCTGATACACAATAAAAAAAATTACACGTTTGAACATACCAGGTTGCAAGGACAAGAAACAAGGATTACCTTCATGTGGATGCCAAGAATCAAGCTTTCTTATTCTAGCACATTTGAGGATTATAAACAGGTGAATGAGACAAGTGAACTCCACTCCTTAACCATGGATTCCTCCCAGCTGAGGGTAAACACAGGTACATGATAGCAAATCTTCCTGTATCTGAGATAATGTGAGTTTATGTGGTCCCATAAGCACTAAGGGAAGTCACCTATTTTGCGAGAAATCTGAAAAATCTTGAGGCAGAATTCTTAAAAAAACTATTTAAGAGAGGGTTGTTACCATGTAGAGTCACTACATTTGAAATAACAATCTATATAATGTGCTAAGTAAGCCTTCCATATACCATGATTTATTACACTTTCATGAACTTTGCTAGGATAGCTCTTAAATTTGTTGCGTTAGAGGATACATTCTCAGCCGGACACTTCTGGATCCTTTTATTCCATTTTGCCTTTTGAACTGTGACCTGAACTGGCCAAGCTTTTATTTACTGCAGTAAGTGAAAGATTACATTGTGTGGAGACCTAATACCTAACAAGAGGATGACTGTAAAGTCATTCAAGCTGTAACACATATAGCTTCTGCGAACGCCAGAAATCAGTTATTGCCACAAAATACACAGGTCGTATAGGCAACAATGAGTTAATAACTGAGGTCAAAATTGAGTTCTCAGTGTCAGGAAAGGCCTAATATAAGCTAAGTGGCTTTCATGAAGCAGTTCACACTACAGTCTGCATACCTATGCAGCTCGGCCTGTGGCTCCCGTTAACACTTGAAAGTGTGACACAACAAAATCCCTCATCTTCAAAACAGGAATACACTCTCATATTTCAGTACATTGCTGGGAAGCCTGGAGCAGTGCATTCCTTGTGACTTGGGGCGGGTGTTTTCCAGATGCTCTTTTGGTCAGTCAGTCAAGCAGGGATTGTGCGCAGTTCTGCTCCTCGAATTCCAGCCCTCCTTGTGCTGCTCATTCAGCAGAACAAATACGCATGCTCCCTGCAATGAAGTTTAAGAATAAAAGGCAGCAGGACTTCCTCGTTCTGCTTCCTACTGAGTAAGGAGCTTGGGCTTTGTTACACCAAAGATTTATTTGCTTTATATTGCTGTACGTATAAGAAGACTCTGGGTACAAGAAATACCACATTTTCTCTTGGAGTAAGAATGCTTCCTGCACGGAATGAAGAACTCCTTTTATCATCCCTGGCATGATGAGGATACGTCTCCCATCCCATTCTAGTTTCCTCTCTGCCTCCAGAATCTATCAAGAACAATAAATCTCTTTCTAGTCTACATGCACATTCATTTTGTCTGGAGAAGGATTAGCTTCAGGCAGATAATGAGGGGTCACCTGTATAAAAAGCATGTCTTTTACAAAATCGTCATCCTTAGATACTCCTGTCAACTAGGAGTGATGAAGTTAAGGCTGGAGGAAGAAGAAGTGGAGGAGGTGTGTGGCACATTTAGCTCTGCAGTCCGTCCATGAGCTTGGTATCTGCTGCAATTCAGACCAGCTCCCAGGATTTCTGGAGGAGCTCAGGGTCAGAGGTTTCAAGGGGAGTGAAAATGAGAACAGAGTTCTCAGAGTATGGGATGCAGAGTGGAGCTTTGAAAAACTCTGAAATTAATCTATACAGTAAAAAAATCCAAAAAATAAAAAACCTTTTACTTTCCTTTTCAAATGCTCCACTTAAGAACATCAATATAAAACTTGGTGAAAGCAACAGCAGGGACTGTAGACTCTTTGGAGCAGAGACAGTCTCTAGAAGAGTGAAACGTCAGTTTTGAGTGAAATCCACGAGTGTTATAGTTAAAAAAAAAAAAAAAAAAGAAGGCAGTACCCCCCCAGATATCTTAGTCTGTTGGAAGCATGTGACTTCTGTGTTTGAGTGTCAAGTGACATATAAAGTACATTGATATCAACTATCATTACTGCTAACCACATGCCTTGCTACCCCCCCTTATTGATGCAGACATTGTCCTGACTTCACTTAAGCCCTGTGTAAATGTGCATTTCACTACCATAATGTCACATATGCGAATTAGATCTCCTTAATGACATCATGGCCATGAGACTTCCCGCACTTTGCAAATTAACGGTAGAAATGTCACATCTGACTTTCAGCGATGCAGAAGACAGTACATGTGGTGCAGAGGTGCAGAACAAGGCGGGAAATAGGGACCTTTGTAACAGAAGGAGGCCAATCTCCAACAACAAAATGAAGCCTGTGCCGAGAGTTTTAAAATGATCATGTCATAGCTTGGAGCTGCTCTGTCAAGACTCCACCCACCATTGTGCAATGGCAGACTTGATGGCTCGAGGGTGGCAGAACTGTAAAAAGCCAGGAAACCATCAAATAAGCACAGCTGTAACCCATAAAGTTCCCCTTCTATCCTGAAGCAAATCTGAAACCAGCCTAACTTTAAATGTCCCTCCTCTTCTTGTCCACAAAATGCGTGAGATATGGATAGCTTGAGACTGAGAACTGAGAACACTGCAGATGCAAACACAGTTTTCAGGCCCTCTTCTAACTCAACCATCATTATTTTGGCTGCCGCCATTCAGAAAAAACTGTGCTAAGGAGATGCATTTGATTGAATTACACAGACTGGAAAGACTGAGCATAGACCAGAAATCTTGGAATGATGTATAATATTCTGAGATTATAATGCAGAATTTGATAAAAAGACAGGATGAAAACTGAATTTTGCAAAAACAAATGCCTAGCATAAAAAAAAAAGAAAAGCCTTTTGTCTGCAATGTTTCATTGTTTCCTCTTGCAAACAACATTATCTGGAAAACAGACAAAATTTCCATTTCATCCAAGGACTGTGACTGTCTCCATCTCACAGCCATCTGTATGCTACAGGAGTAAGGGGGCAGCAGAGATGAGTTAGCTTTTTTTTTATTTTCAACAAGTTTTTCCCATACCCGAAAGCCTCACCTAAGATGAATGTTTTAAAAGGAAGCATATTTCTCTTTCATTTTTTTAAAGACTGGAGTCATTAGTGATGTCATAAACTTGCAAAAGAACCCCCAAATCTCTCCTGAGAGCACTAAAAGACATGTTTTATCCCATAGCCATGACTGACTTTAGATTTCACTTTAAGATTTAATCAATACATAATTAGTGTAGCTGAGCATTTCAGTGAAAAAAAAAGCAGACTGCCACTCAAAGGTTGAGGTGACTGCTTGAAATAGAAATGTGTGCACACAAGGACGCACATTCCTCCTCATTATTTGGATTTCTTCCTTTCAGACTACAGAGAGTCACTGACCTGCTTTGTCTCTTCACATGTGTCTACTTAAAAAGGCCAGTCAGTTTAGACTGTGTAAAAAACTGCTAAGCTAAGTCTGATAAACATCTCTATCATACTGAATATCATCTCAAATAAGATCTTCAGGGTAGTTTACAGAAAAGATCACCATCTTGTATCTTTGAGAGGTGTGCACAAGCCAGAAGAAACTAGTGTTGACCTTGCCAGAACGGAGCATCATCAGCACAGGTGGAAAAGCCATTATGCCTTTGCAACAAATAAAGGTATAAATAAAACAAGCCGTATCAGTGTTAAAGGGTTTGTGTCTAGATTGAAAAAAAAACCACCAGAAAGTAATTACACTTCTCTATTCTTTTTGTTAATCTTAAACTGTGCAGCAGTTGCCTTGTGCTCAAGTGAGCAGCAAGTTGCCTGAAAGCTGTGGTGACTCATGATTACTCCAGTGCTTGTCTCTTACTCACTTTCTTGCTTACCCTTCACTGCATCCTATTCCTTTACTGACAGATCTGGAAATTATTTCTACTGCGGAAGCACCGCCCATTCTCTCTCTTGCCTCGCAGGCTCCACCCATGGGGATCAAGACTGTATTGTGCCAGATAGGTCTGAGTTAGAATAGATATTCATGGTCTCTATAGCTTGTAATCTAAATAAACAAGACCTTCAGAGAGCAGGAGGGAAGAGCTATATTTCCCATTGAAAAAATGAGAGATTTAGTGATTTGTTCAAAGTTGTGCATGTAGTTGCTGTCAGGATTAAGAATTGAAAACAGGCCTGTGGAGCTCCCAAGTGCCAGAACAATGAAACAAGTATTGTGCAAAATTTTCTCAGCCTGATTAAAGGAAATAAAAAAATATAACAAAGAAGAAACTCAAAGTTTTAATATTTGACATATATCAAAATATGCACAAGTAAAATTCCTCCTTTCTCAAACCCAGGTTCCATTTACAGTTACATGCAAAGATGAATTCAGAGCTTAAGTGGGTGAAGTTTCATTTATTCCCTGGGAGCTATGTCTGTTTACATATGGCTAAACTAGAGGTATTATGTCTTTGACAACATACTCAATGTTTTTGTACATATGCATCTGCACCACAATCTCCAACTGTTGTCTATTACGGTGTTTTTCAGTTGTTTAAACTTTTCACCTTCCTGCTGAGTTCCTAATGGAACAGATTTCTAATGTTCTGGTTTCTGGTGTGGTTGCCTTTTTTTTTTT
>VWZK01005256.1:31811-42355 GCA_013396935.1 Baryphthengus martii | reverse complement strand
AGAAAAAAAAAAAAAAAAAAATCGTTATCTAAAGCTAAATGAGCTATTATAGAAATTGCTGCTATTAGAAATGTCTAAACTATAAGCTTCCAATTATTAATTGCTTGAATGTAAATATTAAATGGAGATGTTGAAAGTGCATTTGATGTTCCGCAGCTAGTGTAGATCGGATTGCAAAGCCCAGCTGCTGGGAGGTGGAGCGCGAGCTGCCAGCGGCGCTTCCTGGTCCGAGGGCTGTGTCACGGGGGAAGAAATGTATCATGCAATCATGGCAAAGGACTATAAACCTTTACAAAAACTACCGGGATTTGGAGTGCGTTTGTTAACTGCCTACGGATGGCACTGGCAGCGTCCCTGGGCGGGCAAGCGGTGCCGTTGGTGCCCTGGTGTAGGTACTTGCAGGTTAAAATCAGCTCCAAAATGCAGCGTATGGAATATAGTTCTGACTCTTCCCCTCAAAGTGTGGATCAGAGCGTACTGCCCGTGGTGCACAAGGGCAGCCTGGTTCCTCCTGGTGCCGCCCAGGCCACAGCAAGGCCATCGGAGCCGGTGGTTCGGTATTTTCCCGCAGTGCTAAGGTAGGGCTGGGCTTCTCCTGAGCAAACCCAGCTGCATGAGGTCTGTGGTGGGAGCTCTGGAAGGCTGCTGGGAATGTGGGCTGGGGAGGTGGCTGCAGTGGGTGGGTCAGTGCCAATCTCCAGCCCAACGTTGCCACACCAGCAGCATCCTGCCCGGCGTTGGGGAGCATCAGGATTAGACAAGGATTTGACCTTCCCCAGAAAGGAAGATGGTCCAAATTCCACAAAAAAAAGCTTGCAGACATCTCTGGACTGGATTAATAATTGCTGGAGCCCACTGGAAGTGTACAGCACAGGGATAATTCTTTGCGAAGTGGCTCATGGGGAGGTGGCAGCCTAGCAGCGTGCCCGTGGAGCCCATCTGCACATGGCCGAGATGCCATGTTCAGTCCCCGCTCCCCTGGGACCCCCAGAGATGTCCCCAGGTGGAGTCAAGTGCTCCCAGGATACTGTGCTTGCCGAGCCAGCTCGGTGGGCAGCCCTTCTCGTCTTGGGCTTTTGCTTGAAGTTGTTTTCTCTTCCAGAAAAAGATCTTGACTGAAATGTTGATGCGACATTAATGGGTATGGATAAGAGTCTCAAGCTTGTGAGAAGCAGAGTTAATTGGTTTGGGTGAGGTGGACCCTGCAGTTACGCTGGAGCTACTTTAAAGACCCGGGTGAGTTACCCCTGCTGTGGGCAAGATCCCAAGGAGGGAGGTGGGCAGCACCCTGCAGGCTCAGCCCCGGGGTCCTGCTGTGCCACGGCATCTGTCTGTCCAGGAGTGTGGTGGTGCTGCTCCCGGAGCAAAAAATCACCCCCTCCTCTTGCTGCCCATTTCCGGGCCACGTAGTCTTCCCAGGCTTCAATTTATTTAAATAAATTCAAAAGTCATCTTGGCAACTGTTCCTTTGTAAATCCTGAGGATTATGTGGCATCCGCAGAAAGGTGGGGCAGCATCCAGCCAGGTGTCATCTGCTGGGGCTTGTTCGCAGCAGGAACCTCTGCATGAGCTGTGTCAGCCCAAGTCTTGCCTACAGATGTTCTCGTGCCTGAGCCAGAGCGATTTTTCTGAGGCAGTTTGGGTTAAATGGGAGGAAAAGCAGCCACTGAGGGTGTGGATGCCATTTTCTCTGCCGTGGAGCCTTGTGTCCAAGTGGCACACTCTCAGCTGTTTGCAGATGTTGGTTTTGATCTGGAATGACTCGGGTCTGCTACTCAAGTGTACTCATGTGGTGGTGGGAACAGCTTCTGGGAGCTGACACCGGAACGCTGGCTCCATCCCAGCAAGTTGGTTAAACTCCTTTGTGTGGGCAAGGTCAGTACTGACAGCTGGATTCATCTCCTCTTTCGGTTGATGCTCCAAAGTCAATGGAAACTTGGGCAATGTTTTTAGTGCTTGTGATTTTTCACCTGCCTGCACGGAGACCCCAAAATCCAATTGTATGTGCACGGAGAGCAAGTGGAAATAGGTGAACTCTGATTAAATCAACATTTTGCCTGTTAGCTGTGCTGAATCTTAAGAGGGTTTTAATCAACTCCACGTGTCACCGGGGCTCTGTGAGTGACGGGCAGAGGCAGCGGCCTCCAAAGGTGCTGGGTGCAGGCATCGGGGCGGGAACCCGCGGCTGGGCAGGTGGACCCCAGCCCGAGCCGTGGCGATCCCCAGGGGTGGGTTGGGGGGAAACGTTTCCCCGCCATCCCAGGCTTAGCTGGCAGAGCAGACAATCAGAAATGATGCATTTCCCTTGATTAATTAAGCTAATGGTTATCTGAAAACAAAAATGGCATGGAAGAGGAGACGCATGCTCAGAATGCAAAATGTGATTTATGAAAGGGGAAGTGCGGCTCGACAGACAGCGGCAGGAGCCAGCCCAGGAGCGGGGCTGGGCGGGTGGGCTACGTGGGGGCAGAGGGTCTGCGAAGGGAGAACTTGCTCTGTAGCCGGACAAAGGTGGGTGAAGCCAACAGGGTTTCTCACAAGTAGGATGTTTGGCAAACGGGTTTGCAGGCTGCCGGCTAGAGCCCGAGCATCGCCGCTGCTGCCGTGAGCCGGGTCCGCGGCTTCCTTATCTGGTCTGTAGCTGTGTGAGGCTCTTGGCGACCGATGACTGGTGGCAGGTTTACAGTCAGCTTGGGCCCTTTCCATTTTCAAAAGCGTTTTGTATCGCGTTGCCCGTTTTTAAGGAAGCGGTGTCCTCTGCGTGCTTCCCGAGCTTCCTTTCCCTGCGCCCGCTGCCGCTCCGTCAGCCTGAGAAGTACCTCAAATACTGTCTCTGCTGCTTGTAGCTGTGGCTTGTTTGAGGCACCATTTCCCGGAAACCACAGAGCCAGATATTTCATAGTTTAATAGTTTAATATTTATCACAGCTCCAGCAGCTTCCTGTGCAGTGAAAGGTGTGGTAAGTAGCTACTGGTTTAAAAGATACCCCCTCCCCTTGCTCTGTGCCAATTGGCTGGGAAAGATGAAGTGTTTCGGGTATGAATTATTTATTCATGACGCTCTCTTTCCGTATTAAGTACATCAAACCTAAATGCCTGTTACCGAGCAAATTAATGTGAAGTCCACTATGACTTCCAATGGTTATCAAAGTGATGCGGGACGAGATGGAGCGACACCACGCTCCATTAGGAGGTCTGGTGTGCGCTGCATTTAATGTCTTTCCCAGGAACGTGTTAACCTCCGCTTGGTTTGGATTTATTCCAGACAAACATTTGCTGATTTAAAAAGGAGAATTTTTATTTGTATTTTAGCTCTTCTGAAAGGGTCTGATGCATCCACCCATGCATGGCCATGCTGAGAGGAGGGGCTATAGATTTGTGCTGTCAAGCCGCTTTCAGGTTCTCCCTTCCCCAGCCGTGGTGGTACCAGTGTCTGCACCAGACTGGGTTGGAATCCAGCCACCAGCCTTCCCTCCCTGAGCTCCATCACCAGCGACTGCCATGGCCTGGTGTGGCTCCAACAGGCGGTGGTGCAGTCCCCGCTCCACAGGAGGTGACAGAAACACCGTTCGCAGGTGATGGCCGCAGGGCAGGCCCTGAGGCTTGGTAGAAGTAGTAGTGCCTCTGGGGTGAGGATGCTTTTGTGGAGAAGGATGTTAAATAAACGCATGACACACAGCTGATGTCTTTTAATCAGAATAAGAAATGGCCTCCTGGGGACTGGGAGACTTCCAGGTCCAGACTGGGAACGGAAGAGGAGCTCCTCCCTGACCCTGAAAGAGTGGGAGGTATAAGTGGCCATGTGCAGTGGGAAGTGGAGCATTTCCCATGCAGTCAGGGCACTCGGTGCTTTTGCTCATAGGTGGATGGAGTCAGCCCTTCCAGACACTCCTCACGTGCATTTTATGGCATTTTTGCTTTTGTTAGGTTTTTTTTTCCCATTCTGTGTCATTTTGCCATGCGATGTCGGGAGCTGACTGCGTGACTTTGCTGAATGTGGCAGCCTTGGCATCTCGCTCCCTCTGGAGAAGCCAGCAACAAGGTAAAGCATTCATGGTCACGTTGGGGGGGGGGGGAGAAAAAAAAAACAACTGCATTTTTTCAGGCCCATCCCCTTGAACATGGCAGGGGCTGTACAGCTCAGCCATGCATATGTTGGCTGCTATAAACCATTTTAACTAAAACTGCCTCCAGTGGGACCGGCCCAGCAGCAGGGGCCTGCTACTGGGGTTTGTTGCTGGGTTTTTGGTTGGGCTGGTGCCCCTCTGCCTGGGAGAGCAGCTGTGGAAACTGGGACAGCTGGGTGGGGGGGAGGCAAGGGGGCTTCCCCCGATTCTGCCCTGGCCCCCTTGCCTCCCCCATCCCATGGGGCTGTCTCTGCTTTGAACAGCCAAAAATGCTGGCGATAGGAAATCCTCAGTCTCCTCTGCAGATAAGATCATTTGGATTCAGCCCAGATTCATGCGAGATCTGTGTCGGGAGGAGACGACCGCAAGGACACTGCTCTGTTTACGTTTGCACCAGAAGAGGAAAAAGGCTGCACAGTGACGGGCACAGCCCAAACCAGCTCCAGGCACTACCAGAGCCTTGGCGAGTGGCACCAGAGGGTCCCCTGCATGCAGGAAAGCTCCTGCCTCCACCAAGAGCTGGGGAGAATCCTGTTAAAGGCAAAACGAAGCAGTCCATGTGTTCCCAAGGGGGCTGCCACCAGCGATGTCTGACCTAAACACGGCTCTGCAGCATAGCTGGGCCTCGGGCAGCATCCCGCGGTGAGGAAGGATGGGTCATGTGAGCAAGGTGTTGGATGGATGAGGTGGGAGCTCTGCTCCTGTTCCCTCCTCACTGTGCTTCTGGGAAGAGACTCCCTGATCACTGCAGGGAGTGACAGGGGAGGGGGTCAAGGCTGGATGATGTGGGAGAGGGGCCATGATGGCAGCTTCTGGGTGCTGTGCAGGCAACTAGAGGGGGATTGGAAGGAGAGAGGGTCCTAGTGGTCTTGCTGCTTTTAGGAGCTTGCACATGAGGTCTCATGGGCACTGAGTGGGTGTTACTGTGTGACAGAGCTTTGCATGCAGACAGGAGAGAAACGAGGGCCTTAAGCAGGTGCTTGTGGTAGCCAAGGTCTCCTCCTGGGACCTGCCAGTGCCTCCCAGTGCAGGGCAGGATCCCAGACTCACCCAGGAGCAATTTGCTGGCACCTACTGAAGTCGTTTCTCAGAGGGAGCCATCAGTTCAGCTGACACTTTGATGTAGTTTAAAGCAAACTGCAAACATGAAGATTTATTTTGTCGGATAAGCAGGCGTATAAAACACATTGTGCAATGCAGCGCAGCCCAGCAGGAAGCAGCACCCTGAGTCCCCAGGAGCTGTAGCTTTGGCACACTGGGCCGTGTGTCGTCCCTGGCCCACCTGCCGACAGCAGGGCCCTGGGATTTAAGGGTGGGGAGAGAAGGAACTTAACCACCAACTGCCAAACCCTCAGGATCCCTGTCAAACACCAGGACCCTTTGGAAAGGATGGCACTGGCACCGGTTGAGGTGATGGATCCAGACCTGTCCATGTCATTGAGGTATAGCTCTGCCAGTGATACAGGCTCTGTCCCAGGGAGGTGCAGGGAAAGGGGGTATGGCCACAATCCCATTTTTCCAGGGGATTTATTTATTGCCATGGCCAGAGTGTGGACAGCTTCGGTGGTATCGGCGTGCTTCAGTCAGGAGTGCTTTGTTGGAGATGGGAAAAGGAGCTGAACCTTTAGAAGGTATCGCTGTTGTGCTGTAGCAGCCAGGACAGAGAAGTCTGACAGAGAGAGAAAATAAATTAAACAGACTTAGATATAATTATAAAATGCATTAACAGGAAGCCTGAATGGAGAGTCTGAGCTGATGGAAGCTTTAACAAATGTGTGTTTAATGTTGGATATAAAACACTGTTCTGAAGAAAGAAACAAAAAAATCTTGTGCCAATATAAAGCCACATCTCCCAGTCTCCTGGGAAGCCACTGGATGCTCAATCTTCATCTGCACTGGGGACGAGCCTGGTATGTACGACACAAGGAACAGTGGGGTTCAGTAACAAACGTGAACAAGCCACAGCTCAGATCTTCCAGAGGGAACAAGCTGCCCCAGCCCAGGGTTTGCCTGGAGGAGAGCCCTGGGTCACTCAGGTTTGCCCCATTCCCCTCTTGTGTGGGGGCTGTATTGCTTCCGTTGATGAAGCACAGAACACGAAAACCAGGACGACTCAAACTTGAGAAGTTACCTCTTGAAAGATGGAGAATTGGAGCCCACGAGCTGCTCCAAGAGCTGCGAGCAGCAGAGGTGGAAATTCAGGCTCAACACCCTGCTCCAGTTGCAGCTGTCCCTGCTCGCTGNCGCTCCCTCGGCGGAGCCCGGTGCGGGCGGAGAGAAACGAGGAAATCTGGAAAATGCCCTTTGTGTGAGCCCGGACTTGGTGATTTCAGAAGACAGGGGCTTGAGGGTTTCCCCTTCGTCTCGGCATTGAGTTCCTGGGTCTCTCATCGGCACACCCCCCCATCTCCCGCTCCCCGGGGGGGCGGAAACCCCGTCCTCCCAGTGATGCCGCGGAAGGGGAATGTGCTCCACAAGTCACTGTCCATGGAGGGGNTAGATGACCTTTAAAGGTCCCTTTCCACCCCAACCAGGCTGTGTTTCTATGATTTCTCTCCCGGGCAGTGCCTGCGGTGGCCAGGCGAGCGCGGCGGGGAGCGAGCACCAGCTTGGGGCCGGCCGGGTGGGAGCGGAGTGGTCCAGCCCCGCCCGGGGGGATGCTCCGCGGTGCCAGGTCACCCCAATCCCCGAAGCAGGATCTGTCCCCAGACGCTTTAGAGAGTAAAATACCGGCTCTAAGGCTGGGGGTCGAGCAGCCGGTGAGGCGGGAGGAGGGAGGTCGAGCCTGCGGGCTAAGATGGCCCCGCTCGGCTGCGGGCGTGGGCTNAAAGAAGAGCGTCAGGTTCTTTAAAATACCACCTTACAGGCTTTGGACAGGGGAGGTTTGCTCGGTACCAGGGAGCAGCAGAAACATCTCAAGCACAAAATAAATGCTGATTTTCGAATACGGTAGTAAACGTTAATTTCCACACATGTTAGTAATTCCACCCGGGTCGCGAAATGAAGGTTGATGCAGCTCCCCGGCTGCACTCGTCCCTGTGCAGCGCAGTGTGAGCCAGGCTCTCGTTCCAAGAGGAGGGATGGATTGTACAGCCGCTGCCCTCTGCGTGCGCTGGGTCCAGCCGTGACATTATCCTGTGTCTTCCTGGCACATGAAGTCACCAGCAACAGATAAACGAGAGAGATTCATGGTGGTTTGTGCAGAGAAGACACTGTGACGGTCAGACGCCAGAGGGGCTTTGACTCTCCCGGCTGCGGGTGGAACAATGTCTTATCTTGAGTTGAAGGGCTCAACCTGACCCTGAGCCATTTTTAACCCGAGGTGGGAAGAGCCCTCCCCTGGGTGTCCCTCTGAGCTTTGAAACCTTCTTCCCTCTCTCCGCGGTACCTGCTTTCCTGATGTTTTTCATTTTCTTGTACCTCTGTCACCTGAAGCAGACCCACTTTTCCAGTGTTTGATGCTCTGCTTCTTGAAGATGCTTTAATTCTCAGGACTCAGAAATAACTCCTAGCAGAGAGACCCAACAAGGAGACATCTAATCTAATGTAAACTATTTCCATAGTTTGTGCTGCAAGCAGCAATTTGTGGTTCCGCAGCAACGGCTGAGACGAACATTATCGCAGGAATTCCTTCCATCTCCCGCCTGAGTATGTGACAAGTCTCGGCCGTGGCATTGTCTTTTCTGGATTCGAACTAACAGGCTTCTCTTTTTTCTTTTTTTTTTTTTTTTTTTTTTCTCCCCTGGAAAGTCGATTTTACCTTTGCCTGTGCACCTCGAGTGCCCGTCACAGAATTTACTGCGTGGCGTAACCTCCCCTCTGTTTGAGGAGGACAATGTCAGGGTGGGGGTGGCACAGAGAGCCTGTCAATTCCGGTACCCTTGAGGAGTGGGCTGGTGGGAGCGGGCAGCCGAGGTGCTCAGCATGGCTCAGGGCGAGCTGACTTCCTAAAGGGACAGGGAATCTGCAAGGAAGGGTCTGGGACCACATCCTGTGGGCTGCTCAGCCACCAAAGGGGCTGCGATAACCAGAGGATTATTGCAGGGTCGATGAGGGGCTGCGGGGCTCGGCTGGCCTTGGGGGCCCCCTTCTCCCGCCGGTGAGGGGGGGTCTCTCACTGTGCTCCCCCTGCCCTCTTCCTGGAGAGGCACCACAGGCAGGAGGAGCCGAGGGGGACCTGGAGGGGTCCGAGGGCTGAACCTGCTCGAGAGGCCGGGGGTCCCGGCCGGGAGGTGCTTCCCTAGTGCGGCGTTTGCTGTCGGGGGCGGCTCCGCACCCGCACCCATCCCTCTTCGGGGAGCAGCCTGGAGGATTCAAATATATCCCTCCGGGGCAGGGGCCCGCGTTTGCAGCCGCTCTCTCGGCCCCGCCGTGCCACCGGGCTCCAGCTCCCACCCGGAGTCGTGGCCCACGGCGGGGGGGCTGGCACAGGGACAGCATCGCTAACGAGGAGGACACCCGGGTCTGCAAGGGAAATTCAGGGCAGAGCGGGCTGGCGGTACTGCCTCGGTGTGTGGCACTGGTGAGCCCGCGTAGCAGCTCGAAAGAGATACTGAAATATCGGCAAGGAGCGGGAGAGGAGGCAGAGAGATGCCGTGAGGGCGGAGGGGGCCCGGGGAGCCAGCATCGGGGGGGACGGCCGGGCGTCTCCAAAGGGAGGTGACGGACATTTTGATCAGCCCTTAAATCTCTACCGAGGAAAGAAATTCAGGGTCTCGGCTGAGCTTTCATCTAGTAAATGAAGACACGGCAGGATCCAGCGGCTGAAGTCCGCGCCAGCAGTAGCTGGAGCTGGAATGCGGTGCCATTTTCACCGCGTCAGAAAAAAAAAAAAATAATAAAAAAAATCCAGGTGGGAGGGTAAAAACCGGGGCTGTTTGGCATCGCGCTCAGACCCGCTGCCGTTCAGCCCCAGGCTGCTACGGCAGGATTAAAAAATGCAAAGGGGTGTAACCCACAGCCCGTGGGACAGTGAGGCGCAGTGGGTGATTATACTGCTTCCCCCCCCAGTCTTAAAACGACTGCGCTCCGATATTTTATGAGATCCACCTTGTCCTGACGGGCTTGTATCTGTATCAGCTGTGACGTTTATAAGATTAATTCCTTCTCTCCAGGGAACTCGGGTGTTTCACTGGCAGCCGCACCCCACGGCACCCCGACACCACGAGCAGAGCGAGTTGCGGGGCAGGCGGCTGCAGTCGGGGGCCTTCTTCCCCGGGGCTCCCCCACTTCCCGGGTGCTGCGTGTCCAAGCGCCTGATGGCAGCCGCGGGAAAGTGGAGTGGAAGTGGGACCCTCCCCACCCCAGCCTGGGGTCCCACGTGGGACCGGCACCGCTGTTTGCGGCGGGACAGCGGGGAGGGGAGAGCGGGCACGGGTAGAAGTTTCGGCTCAAAAGACGTCGAGGGTGGGGGCCCCGGGGGTGGCCCAGATGTAACGTGGGAAGGGGGGAGATTTCCCCAGGAGAAGCTGGAGCGGGGCAGGACAGAGATCGGGGACCTGTCCCGAGCCGGTGCAGCACCAGGGGCTTCGCAGCGGTCCCGGCATCGGGAGGAACTGCAGCGAGAAGCCGGGGGGTGGGGTGGGTGTCAGGGTGACTGCTGGCGCGGCGGCAGGGTGAGGCCCCCGGGTAAACACCAGGCGAGCGGCAGTCCCGGGACACCGGGAGGGAGAAAACGTCCCGCGGTCCCGGCAGGAGCGAGAGGAAAACGAAACGAGGACGAGAAAGCAGGGGAGAGCCGAAGCCCGGCACGGCTGGGGTGGGGGGAAGCCAAGCGGGGCACGGGATGCCCGCCCGGTTCGGCCCGGTTTCAGCCCGGTGCTCACACCTGCATTGCAGCAGCGGCGGGGCGGCGGAGCGCTGCCTGGCCGGTGGGCTCGGCTCTCGGCGCGGCTCTGCATTGCAGCACTGCAGGAGCCCCCTCCTTTCCCGCTCCCTTCTCCCTCCGCCGCCGCCGTTCGGCTCTGGAGGCCCAACCCGGGGCACGGACCAACCCCGCTCCCGCTTGCACGGGGGGGCATCTGTCGTCGCTAACGTGCTCGGGTCTCCCGCGTCGTGCCACAGCCCAGACCCCCGACTCCGGGCCAGAAATACAGCCGTGCGGTGAGGGACACGCACCCACACGCNCCTTTCCCGCTCCCTCCTCCCTCCGCCGCCGCCGTTCGGCTCTGGAGGCCCAACCCGGGGCACGGACCAACCCCGCTCCCGCTTGCACGGGGGGGCATCTGTCGTCGCTAACGTGCTCGGGTCTCCCGCGTCGTGCCACAGCCCAGACCCCCGACTCCGGGCCAGAAATACAGCCGTGCGGTGAGGGACACGCACCCACACGCTGTGTCCCCTGGCTGGTGTCTGTCGACGGCGTTCATCGACCCCCGACCTGCCCCGTCGCCGCATCCGCCGTCCTGCCCGTCCGGCCCCA
>VWZK01005255.1:0-10389 GCA_013396935.1 Baryphthengus martii | reverse complement strand
GTGATTGGAGTCCATTTCTTCTCCCGCATCTCTAGGCTGGCCCTTCCTCTCCTTTTCCAGTCTGTCTGCCTGCCTTGCCTTCCTAGACAGGCACCACCTCTCCCTGCCTTGTCTGTCTATCTGCTTGCCCTGCCTCCTAGGCTGACTCCACTCTTGCCATCCTTGTCTGTCTGTCTGCATGCTCTGCCTCCCCAGCTTGGCCCCTCCCCTCCCTGCCTTTTCGGTTTGCCAGCCCTGCCTCCCTAGGTTGATCCCCTCCTGCACTGTCCAGTATGTCTGTCTGCCTGCCCTGTCTTCCTGTCCTGTCTCCCAGGGATGGTCCCTCCCCTCCCTGCCTTGTCTGTCTGCTTGCCCTGCCTCCCTAGGCTAGTCCCACCCCTCTCTGCCTTGTCTGTCTGCCTGCCTGCCCTACATCCCTAGGGGGATCTCTCCACTCCCTGCCTTGTCTGTCTGTCTGCCTGCCCTGATTCCCTAGGCTGGCCTCACCCCTCCCTGCCTTGTCTGCCTATCTGCTCGCCCTACCTGTCTAGTCAGGCCTCACTCCTTCCTGCCTTACGTGCCTGACTGCCTGCTCTGCCTCCCTAGACTGCCCCCCGCCTCCCCTTGTCTGTCTCTCTGCCAGCCCTAACTCCCAAGGATGTTCCCTCTGCGGCCTGCCTTGTCTGTCTGTCTGCCTGCCCTGACTCCCTAGGCTGACTCCTCCCCTATCTATCCTATCTGTCCGTCTCACTGCCCTGCCTTCCTAGCTACCCTCCTCCCCTCCCTGCGCAGCCTGTCTGCATGCCCTGCCTCCCTATACTGACCCCTTCCCTCCCTGCCCAGTCTGTCTGTCTGCCTGCCCCGCCTCCGTATCCTGACCCATCCCCTCCCTGCCCACTCTGTCTCTCTGCCTACAGCGCCTCCCTCCCTGTGCAGTCTGTCTGCTTGCTCTGACTCCCAATTCTGACCCCTCCCTGCCCAGTCTGTCTGACTGCCTGCCCTGCCTGCCTAAACTGACCCATCCCTACCCTGCACAGTCTGTCTGTCTGCCTGCCCTGCCTAACTTTACTGGCCCATGCCCTCCCTGTCTAGTCTGTCTGACTGCCTTGCCTCCCTATACTGATCGATCCCCTCCCTGTCCAGTCTGTCAATCTGCCTGCCCTGCCTCCCTATACTGACCCCTCCTCTCCCTGTCCAGTCTGTCGGTCTGATAGCTCTGCCTTCCTATATTGATCCCTCCCCTCCCTGTCCAGTCTGTCTGTCTGCCTGTCTTGGGACATTATGCTGACCCTTACCTATCCAGTCTGTCTGTCTGCCCTGCCTCCCTATACTGACCCCTCCTCTCCCTGTCCAGTCTGTCGGTCTGATAGCTCTGCCTTCCTATATTGATCCCTCCCCTCCCTGTCCAGTCTGTCTGTCTGCCTGTCTTGGGACATTATGCTGACCCTTACCTATCCAGTCTGTCTGTCTGCCCTGCCTCCCTATACTGACCCCTGCCATCCCTGTCTAGTGTATCTGTCTGCCTGCGCAGCCTCCCTATACTGAACCCTCCCTGTAGAGTCTGTCTGTCTGCCTATCCTGCCTCCATATACTGACCCCTCCCCTCCTTGTCCATCTGTCTGTCTGCCTGCCCTGCTTCCCTACACTGACCACTCCCCTCCCTGCCCAGTTTGTCTGTCTGACTGTGCTGTCTCCCTATACTGACCCCTCACCTCCCTGTCCAGTCTGTCTGCCTGCCCTGCCTCATCATACTGACTCCTCCCCTACCTGTCCAATCTGTCTTCCTGCCTTCCCTCCCTGTACTGAGGCCTCCCCTCCCTGCCCAGTCTGTCTGTCTGACTTCCCTGTATCCCTATACTGACTTCTCCCCTATATGCACAGTCTGTGTGCCTGCTCTGCCTCCCTATACTGACCCCTCCCATTCCTGTCCAGTCTGTCTGTCTGCCTGCCCTGCATCCCAATACTGACCCCTCCTTTCCCTGCGCAGTGTGTGTGTCTGACGGACCTGCGTCCCTATACTGACTCCTCCCCTCCATGTCCAGTTTGTCTGCATCTCTGCCTCCCTATACTGACCCATCCATTCCCAGCTTAGTTTGTCTTCTGCATGCCCTGCCTCCCTATACTGATCCCTCTGCTCCCAGCCTAGTCTGTCTGCCTGCCCTGTCTCCCTATACAGACCCCTCCCTTCCCTGTCCAGTCTGTCATTCTGCCTGCCTTGCCTCCCTGTACTGACACCTCCCCTCCCTGTCCAGTCTGTCTGTCTGCCTGCCCTACCGCTCTGTACTGACCCCTCCCCTCCATATACAGTCTGTCTGACTGCACTGCCTTTCTATACTGACCTCTGCCTGACAAGTGTTTCTGTTTGCCTTCTCAGCCTCCCTATAGTGACAACCTCCCTGCCCAGTCTTTATGTCGTTCTGTCCTGTCTCCCTATACTGACTCCTCCCCTGCCTGTCCAGTCTGTCTGTCTGCCTGCCCATCCTGCCCAGGCAGACCCCTCTCCTCCTTGTCCAATGTATCTGTCTGCCTCCCCTGCCTCCCTATACTGACACCTCTCCATTCCATCCCGTCTGTCGGTTTGCCTGCCCTGCCTCCCTATACTGACCCCTCCCTGTCCAGTCTGTCAGTCTGTCTGCACTGTCTCCCTATACTCACCCCTTACCTCCCTGTCCAGTCTGTTTGTCTGACTGCCCTGCCTCATCATACTGACTCCTCCCCTACCTGTCCAATCTGTCTTCCTGCCCTCCCTCCTGTACTGAGGCGTCCCCTCCCGGCCCAGTCTGTCCATCTCACTTCCCTGTATCCCTATACTGACTTCTCCCCTATATGCACAGTCTGTCTGTGTGCCTGCCCTGCCTCCCTATACTGACCCCTCCCGTCCCTGTCCAGTCTGTCTGTCTGCCTGCCCTGCATCCCAATACTGACCCCTCCTTTCCCTGCGCAGTGTGTGTGTCTGACAGACCTGCATCCCTATACTGATATCTTCCTTCCTTCTCCAGTCTGTCTGTCTGCCTGCCCTACCGCTCTATACTGACCCCTTCAACTCCATGTACAGTTTGTCTATCTGACTGCCCTGCCTTCCTATACTAGCCTCTCTCTGTCCAGTCTGTTTGTCTGCCCTGCTTCCCTATACTCACTGCGCCCCTCCCTGCCCAGTTTTTCTGTTTGCCTTCTCTGCCTCCCTATAGTGACAACATCCCTGACCAGTGTTTATGTTCTACCTTCCCTGTCTCCCTATACTGACTCCCCTTCTCCCTGCCCTGTCTGTCTGTCTGCCTGCCCTGCCTCCTTATACTGATGCCTTCCTGGCCTGTCTCTCTGTCTCTCTGCTCTGCCTCCCTATACTAACATATCCCCTCCCTGCCCAGTCTGCCTGCCTGCCCAGTCTGCCTGTCTGCTTGCCATGCCTCCACATACTAACCCCTCCCTGGCCTGTCTGTCTGTCTAACCTGCCTCCCAATACTGACTCCTCCCCTCAAAACCTAGTCTGTCTTCCTGTCCTGCATCGCTGTACTGTCCCCTCCCCTCCCTGTCCAGTCTGTCAGTCTGCCTCCCCTGCCTCCCTATACTGCCCCCTCTCCTTTCCGCCAGTCTGTCGGTCTGCCTGCCCTGCCTCCTTATACTGACCCCTCCCCTCCATGCCCAGTCTGTCTATCTGCATGCTCTCCCTTCCTATACTGATCCCTCCCCTCCTAGCCTAGTCTGTCTGCCTGCCCTGCTTCCCTATACTGACCCATCTCCTCCCTGTCCAGTCTGTCAGTCTGCCTCCCCTGCCTCCCTATACTGACCCCTCTCCTTTCCGCCAGTCTGTCGGTCTGCCTGCCCTGCCTACCTATACTCACCCCTCCCATCCTTGTCCAGTGTGTGTCTGCCTGCCCTGCCTCCTTATACTGACCCCTCCCCTCCATGCCCAGTCTGTCTATCTGCATGCTCTCCCTTCCTATACTGATCCCTCCCCTCCTAGCCTAGTCTGTCTGCCTGCCCTGCCTTCCTATACTAACCCCAACCTCTCTGCCCAGTCTGTCTGTCTGCCTGCCCTGCCTCCCAATACTGACCCATCCCTTCCTATTCTGTATGTCTACCTGACCTGCCACCTTATACTGACCCCTCCCCTCCCTGTTCAGTCTATTGGTCTGCGAGCTGTACATTGCTATACTGACCCCTGCCCTCTCTGTACAGGCTTACTGCCCTGCCTCCCTATACTAACCCCACACATCTCTGCCCAGTCTCTCTGTCTGACTGCCCTGAATCCCTGTACTGATCCCTTCATTCGCAGTCTGTCTGTCTGCCTGGCCAGCCTCCCTATACTGACCCCTGCCCTCCCAGCCTAGTCTGTAGGTCTGCCTGCCATGTCTTGCTATACTGGCCCCTCCCCTCTAAGCCTAGTCTGTCTGCCTGCCTGACCTGCCGCCCTATACCAACCCCTCCCCTCCCTGTCCACTCTGTCTGCCTGACCTGCCTCCCTATACTGACTCCTCTGCTTCCCATCCAGTCTGTCTGTCTGCCTGTCCTGCCTCCCTAAACTGACCCCTCCACTCCCTGCTCATTCTGTCTTCCTGCCCTGACTCTCTATACTGACTCCTCCCCTCCCTGTCCAGTCTGTCTATCTGCCTGCCCTGCCTTCCTATACTGACCCATTCCCTCCCTGTCCAGTCTGTCTATCTGATGGCCCCGAGTCCCTATACTGACCCCTCCACTCCCAGACTAGTCTGTTGGTCTGCTTGCCCTGCTTCCCTATACTGACCCCTCCCCACCCTGCCCAGTTTGTCTCTCTGACTGACCTCACTCCATATACTGACCTCTTCCCTCCCTGACATGTCTGTCTGTCTTCCTGCCTTGTCTCACTATAATAACTCCTCCCCTCCCTGTTCAGTCTGTCTGTTTACCTGACCTGCCTCCCTATACTGACTCCTCTGCTTGCCATCCAGTCCCTCTGTCTGCCTGTCTTGCCTCCCTAAACACACCCTTCCGCTCCCTGTGCAGTTGGTCTGTGTGCCTGACCTGCATCCCTATAACGGCCTCTCCCCTCCCTGACAAGTCTATCTGTCTGCTTGTCCTGCCTCCCTATACTGACATCTCCTCTCCTTGCCCAGTCTCTCTGTCTGCCTGCCCTGCCTCCCTATACTGACCCATTCCCTCCCTGTCCAGTCTGTCTGTCTGACTGACTTGACTCTCTATACTGACTCCTCCCCTCCCAGACTAGTCTGTTGGTCTACTTGCCCTGCTTCCCTATACTGACCCCTCCCCACTCTGTGCAGTCTGTCTCTCTAACTGACCTCACTCTGTATACCGACCCTTCCCCTCCCTTACAAGTCTGTCTGTCTTCCTGCCTTGTCTCACTATAATAAACCCTCCCCTCTCTGTTCAGTCTGTCTGTCTGCCTGACCTGCCTCCCTATACGGACTCCTCTGCTTCCCATCCAGTCTCTTCGTCTGCCTGCCATGACGCCCTATACTGACCCCTCCCCTCTCAGCCTATTCTGTTGGTCTGCCTGCCCTGTTTCCCTATACTGACCCTTCCCCTCCCTCTCGAGTCTGTCTGTCTGACNCTATACTGCCCCCTCCCCTCCCTCTCGAGTCTGTCTGTCTGCCTGCCCTGTCTCCCTATACTAACCCCTCCCATCCTAGCCTAGTCTGTCTGTCTGCCTGCCCTGCCTCCCTACACTTATCCCTCCCCTCCCATTCTCTTGGTCTGCCTCCCCTGCTTCCCTATACTGACTCTTCCCCTGCTGGCCCAGTCTGTCTGTCTGCCTAACCTGCCTCCCTATACAGACCCCTCCCTTCCCTGCCCAGTCTCTCTGTCTACCTGACCTGTCTCCTATACTGACTACTNCAGTATAGGGAGGGCAAGGAGAAAGAGCATGGAGAGGAGAGTTCTGATTAGGAAGGACCAGGTGACTGAGCAATAATAGAGGAGTGGGTAGACAGTGAATTTTGGAGATTGAGTAGGTAGGAGACGTGTCTTTGTATGAAGTGCAGGGTCTGTCTGTCTGCCTGCCCTGAATCCCTGTACTGATCCCTCCATTCGCAGTCTGTCTGCCTGTCTTGCCTCTCTATACTGACCCCTCCCCTCCATGTTCAGTCTGTCTGTCTGCTGCTCTGCCTCCCTATACTGACGNGATGTGTATAGGAAGGAATGGATGACAGAGCATAGAGGGAGGGGGTGAGGAGGGAGGGCAGGGAGACTGAGCAGGGCGGGAAGAGAGCTGAAGGAGCAGATATGCCAAGGATCGACAGGGGGTTGAACATTGTCTTGAAAGTTCCCAAATCTCTCACCATAAAATGTCTTGTACGTGTTTTTACATGGCAGGGACAAAGCACTGGAAATACAAAGGCAGCTGGAGNCAGACAGACAGACTGTACAGGGAGGGGAGGGGTCAGTCTATGGAATTAGGGAAGGCAGACAGACAGATGGAACAGGGTTGGGAAGTGTCAGTTTATAGAATCAGGACAGTCAGACAGACAGAGTGGGCAGGGAGGAGAGGGGTCAGTATATGGAGGCAGGGCAGGCAGACAGACAGACTGGACAGTGAGGGAAGGGGTCAGGGTAGAGAGGCAGAGCTGTCAGACAGACAGAATGGGCAGGGAGGAGGCAGTATAGAGAGGCAGGGCAGTGAGACAGACAGACTGTACAGGTCGTGGAGGGGTCAGTATAGGGAGGCAGGGCAGGAAGACTGTGCAGGGAGGGGAGAAGTCCGTATAGGGAAGCAGGGCAGGTCAGGCAGACTGTGCTGGGAGGGGGCAGTCAGTATAGGGAGGGCAAGGAGAAAGAGCATGGAGAGGAGAGTTCTGATTAGGAAGGACCAGGTGACTGAGCAATAATAGAGGAGTGGGTAGACAGTGAATTTTGGAGATTGAGTAGGTAGGAGACGTGTCTTTGTATGAAGTGCAGGGAGACAGAGCAGGTAGGGGATGGGTCTGCATAGGCAGGATGGGGTGACTGAGCAGAGAGGGCAGTGATGTGTATAGGAAGGACTGGATGACAGAGCATGGAGTGGAGGGGGTGAGGAGGGAGGGCAGGGAGACTGAGCAGGGCGGGAAGAGGGCTGAAGAGAGCAGATATGCCAAGGATTGACAGGGGGTTGAACAGTGGCTTGAACGTTGCCAAATCTCTCACCTTAAAATGTCTTGTACATGTTTTTACATGGCAGGGACAAAGCACTGGAAATACAAAGGCAGCTGGAGAAGCCCCGTTGATTTTTTTTCTCTCCTTACTTTATGGCGAGTTCAGCCCTGAAAAAGGATTGTATCTCTGCTTGAGCTGTTGTTCTCGAAATGGGCTTTATTCTCTCTGAAAAAACAAAAAGCGAGCAAAATTGGAAATGTGTAGGGATTGCTTCCCCTAGGAACGTTGCTAACCCTGAATTCTCTTACCGGTTCTCACAGCCTCCTGGCAGTCCTTTCACAGTCCCAAGAGGGAGACCAAGAGGGGCTGGGACACTTGGGCAGGAGGGAAGGGGTCCGAGACCAAGATGGAGGAGGGGGCAGATGGAGAGGTGTCTGGAGGGAGGCTGAAAAGGGGTAGGAGGCCAAAAAGAGGTGGGAGACACCAGCCCAGCCCACAACCGCCTCACCTTCTCAGACCTCTTACCCAGGGCAGCTTTATTTCTCTCTGACTCCTCACATCACCTGTTGTGGGCTATGTGATGTTGAATAAGCAGGTAAAGAGCGAAGGGTCGACGAGCGATCAACATGGAGGCAGAAGTATCGACGTGGCAGTTGTAACATCCAGAGGAGAGGAGCCGTGCCGTGAGAACAGAGTGTAGGAGACGGACTTGGGTGTATAAGCAAGATAAGAAGCAACCAATTAGTAAGAACAATGATCCGCGTGTGCTTTGCATGCATAGTGTATGTTACCAATTAGCTTTAAGCACGGTGCGTGTATGGAAACAGAAGCGTTATAAATAGCCTCGCTGTTAGACAATAAAGAGAACATTCAGAGCATCATATTGGTGTGCTGTGTTCTGTGTCTCGCACGGCCGTCTGCGGCATTTGGTGACCCTGACGTGATACTTCATATTGGAGCAGAGTCAGAGTTTGGAAAAGGCGAGGAAAGCCGCCCCAGCCGGCGAAGGTAAGCCAGGCGCTCGAAGAAAAGCAGATTGTGGGCCCACGGACAGTGGGGCGGCATGGGAAACGCGGCACCCGCAGTTGAAAAGGCAGCAGTAAAAAGCATTTTGCAATTAGCTGCACGGACTCATAGGGAATTGAAAAGGCATAATGTAGAAGATTTATTACAGTTCGCCCGACGGCGAGGCTATGTACGTACCACCGATCAATTGTTTTCGCCCGCTGTTTGGGACGACGTAGGTAAAGAATTATGGGAAGCGGTTACAGTGGGAAGTAAAGAGGCGCGACAACTGGCACTAACTTGGAGGGAGGTAAAACTCATGCTAAAAGAAGTGGCCGGGGAAGCTGAAGTATGCAACGCGTTCACCTCAGCTATGGCCGCCGCTCGCGGGGACTCGGACACAGACGCGAAACCACCCGCAGAAAACACCGCGGCGGGCCCTGCCCCATCCCAGGAGGAATCACGTCCCCCAACCTCACACCCCATCAACCCCTACGCGCACCCCGTGGAGGAGTTAGAATTTTGGGGAGGCGGTGACTCGCTTGTACCATCCGCACCGCCGCCGCCGCCACCCGCTTTGCCCGGGGCAGAAGTACGCCCGGTGCCGGGGTGTAGTCCCGGCCCCGGCACGGTCGACCCAGCGAAAGTACCCCTACCGGAGGACCCCATGGAATATCAGACCGGACCGCAGGGGTTGTATCCCGACCTGCATGCATCGGAACATGAGCAGAGCTTACGGGAACTGTTGAAACTACAGGAGTGGCAGATGCAGGAGATGCTGGAGGCTATGAAGAAACTGGACGGCAAATCTAGCACGCCATCGCCACTGATCGCGTACAAGAAGGCCTCTGATGCAATAAAAGACGGTTTGGATGCGATCGGGAGGGAGTGCACACGGGTGGGCACGGGGGGTGGTAAGGGTAGTGGTCATTATAACGTAGAGAGTGAAGTTACCCCTGAGGAGTTAAGACTGAAAGAAGAACGGTTACGGAAGTGGACAAGACAACGTATGGAGGAGGGGCAGATGTCCGCCCAGGAGGCGGACGAATATTTACGTAAGCGATTTGGGCGGGGACTGGGAGGGGCGGAAGGGAATAAAAAACAGGAGAAATCTGGGGGTATGCGACGGTTAACAGATCCACCAGGTGGCGCCCCAGCATTGCCGCGAGAAAAGAAGTCTAATGCTATTTACAGCGGCTATAGTAGTGATAGTGATGATGATGATGATGGGTCCAGCGTTAGCTCCCTGCAAGTAACAAACATACCGAGGGATCCATCATATAATGTGGGGCAGCGGTGGCAAGGCATAATTAAAGAGGCCACGATCGAGGGAATAATGTTACCAGATAGTTTCACTGCATTACCGTTTTATGTTGGGAATGATGGGCAGCGGCAGTGGGCACCATTTGACTGGAAGACAGTGAGTCAGCTCCAAAAAGCGGTAATGCAGTATGGAGTGGGTAACAAACATGTAATGCAACTACTAACATCCTTTTTGAAGGGACAGGTTTTAACGCAACTAGATATTAGAAATCTGATGGAATTGATGCTGCCCCCCACTGCATATTTGTTATTTTTGGATAAGTGGCAGCGAAAAATTGAACAGGCCCTTCTAGAGAATGCCAACTTACAAAATGATGATCCGTTGCGATTGGCCAGCATGGATCAGTTGATGGGCCGAGGGCGCTATGCCGACGGGGCCACGCAAGCTGCATTGCACCCACGCGTACTCCAACAAGCCCAAGCGCTGGCACTAGCTGCCGCAAAAGAACTTCCCAACATTGGCATCCCAATACCCCCATATACTACCATAAAACAAAAACCCGATGAGCCATATATGCGGTTTGTGGACCGCTCGAAGGAAGCCATTGACGCATCTCCTAATTTGACAGCAGAAGCGAAAGCTGTTGTAGGAAAAGATCTGGCTATGATGAATGCAAATCCTCAGTGTCAACAGATTTTAGCAGGTTTGGGAAAGACTGCATCACTAGCCGAGATGGTTGAAGCTTGTACTCGCCTTCCAATTATGCAGTTGGAAGTGGAAAAAGCAAAAATTCATGCCCAAGCGCATGCTGTTGCTTTGACTGCTGCCCTTAAACCCTTAAAGGGAGGAAAGGGGAGGCTTTCTCGTAGCTTAACCTGTTTCATCTGTGGGCAGACGGGGCATTTCAAAAGGGATTGCCCTCATCGTCTACAGGCTCAACCAGCAATGGGAGGTCGATCAGAAGGCAACTCCTTTAAAGGGGTGTGCAATGAATGTGGGGAGTTCGGCCACCGTGCGGCCGAATGTCGCTCGAAGTTCCAAAAGGATAGTACCCCGGTCCAGGGAAACGGGAAGAT
>VWZK01005251.1:0-21741 GCA_013396935.1 Baryphthengus martii | reverse complement strand
TGTGTTTTTTTGTTGAGATTCATGGAGACAGCCGAGTGTCTTTGGAGGGCCAGATTCAGGTGATAGCAGGAAAACCTGAGCAATGCTCCATGTTACATAAAGGGCCTGAATCATTCAGAAGATTTCCTATCCCTAAAAAAAACCCAACAAACTTAAAAATAAAAAAACCACCCCAGTTATGGTGGCTACTACATGAGTCTTAGGCCTTTAGGTGCCTCCATAAATAATAAATGCCTTTCCTGTCATTCTCTCTATTGCAAGTAGATGCTCTATGGTATTGGTAACTTTGCTAATGTGGGTAATTTTATTTCAGTATTTTTTTATTATTTTTTTTTCTTATTATTCTCCCAATCTTTCCTTCTATCTATTTCCCCCGTGGCTAAAAGTCTAATGATTAACCTTCCATTAGGGAGGAACAAGAAGATGCCTTCAGCATTATTTATTTATTATTCTTTTCCTTAGCTGGAAATCGAATTACCTACTCCCTGTTTAAGACCTTTCTAATGAAAATGTCAGTTACCATGAACTAAATGTTCTTTAACAGTAGCAGTACGTAGCTAGCTAGTAGAGCAGAATAAGAGGAGAAGAAAAAAGCCAACTCAAGTGTAGAACTGTGCCCATCTACACATGGAAATAGGCAAGCATCTTACCAGAACAAGTGGGTTCGTTCTCAGTGTACCCTGCAATGTGGCCAAGTCTTTCACAGTGATGTGCTGGAGGGATGGGATGGCATCCAGAAGGATGGGGACAAGCTTGAGAGGTGCGCCTGTGTCAAACTCATGAGGTACAACAAGGCCGAGTGCGAGGTCCTGCGCCTGTGTCGGGGCGATCCCTTGTATCAATACAGGCTGGGAGGTGAAGGAATTGAGAGCAGCCCTGCAGAGAAGGACTTGGGGATACCAGTGGGTGAAAAGCTGGACATGAGCCAGCAATGGGCTCTCACAGTCCAAAAAGCCCATAGTATCCTAGGCTTTGTCAAAAGAATCGTGGCCAGAAGGTCGAGAGAGATGTTTCTGCCCCTCTACTCTGCTCTGGTGATGCCTCACCTGGGGTACTGTGTCAAGCTCTGGAGTCCCCAAAACAAGAAGGACATGGACCTGATGGGGAGGGGTTGGAGCAGCTCTCCTGTGAGAACAGGCTGAGAGAGTTGGGTCTGTTCAGTCAGGAGAAGAGAAGGCTCTGAGGAGATGTTGTTGTGGCCTTTCAGGACTTAAAGGGGGACAATAAAATAGATGGGACACACATTTTAGTAGGGCCTCTTGTGATAGGACAAGGGGTAACGGTTTTAAACCAGCAGAGGGTAGATGTGGACTAGATATAAGAAAGAAATTTTTACCAGTGAGGGGAAGAAACACTCACATGTGTTGCCAAGAGAGGTAGTTGATGCCCCATCACTGGAAACATTCAGGGTCAGGCTGAACAGGGATTTGAGTAATCTTATCTAGCTGAAGATGTCTCTTCTCAGTGCAGGGCAGCTGGACTAGATGACCTTTAAAGGGTTCTTCCAACCCAAACCATTCCATGATTCTTGGATTCTATAGGAGGGAAATTTTCCCATATCAGATGGTACATCAGGTTCTTCAAAGATCATTGGTGTTCCCCTCATTTCAGGCTAACCAACTTATTTATGGTAGTTGGTAGATGCTGGTATCCAGTATGACAGTGTGGTGGGGTTCTTTCCAAAGGGGAAGCAAAGTAAATTAGTCCATCCATTGAATTCATTAGCAAAATGGCGCTTGTAATCACACTAAGCCATCATTCAGTCTCCTCCACACTGGCTTTCCTGAAGGCTGGACAGATCTTTTTGACCCCTTCTACCTCTCTGAGCTGCAGGGGTGAAATAGAGACTTGCACCAAATTCTCTTCCACTTGGGATATCACCAGTTCCTTATTCTCTCTCATCCCAGGGAGGTGTCCCTTTCCTGGAAGTGTTCAGGGCCAGGTTGGATGGGGCCCTGAGCAACCTGGTCTAGTGGGTGGGGGCCCTGCCTGTGGCAGGGCAGTTGGAACAAGATGATCTTGGAGGTCTCTTCCAACCTTAACAATTCTATGAGTCTAAGATTCTATGAATCGCAGCTCCCTGTGTAGGAATGGCCAGAATACTCAAGCAGTTCCTTTCCTCCTTGCTCGAAAACATAGCAAATTAGAATGTGGGTTATTGGAATGAGGATTTTCATGTAGTCTCCCCCATAAAAGAGAGCCCAGTTGAAAATGTTCTTTTTCTTTAACCACTGATGATGCTCCTTGCGTCTTAAACACCCTTCTAATCACCAAAATATTAGGCAGCAGTTCAGGGCTCAGCAACTGCTCAGAGGCTGGATGCAGCGGAGAAGTTATGCTCTGGCATTTAATGCTTTTTAGAGAACAAGAAGAGAAGATTTAGAGCCTGGAATCTCCTCAGATTCAACAGTGCACCTCATGGCATTATGCAGGTCAACAGCTTTCTGGGCTTAGGGATGCAGTATAAAGGCCACTTCTCTGTTTAGTCTGGGATGCTTTTTGACTATCAGCAGATGAGGTCACATTGAATTAAAAATGTTACCATTCTCCTGTGAATAAAGCTGTAAACAATCTGTTTTTATCACAGTTTAAAGCTGATGAGCATCTCAAGCACCTTCATTCATCTGTAAGCATCCGTAAGAGATACAGGTTGGAGAGCTGGGCAAAGGGGAACCTCATGAAGTTCATTAAGGACAAGTGTAGAGTCCTGCAGCTGGGGAGGATTAAACCAGGCACCAGAACAAATTAGGGGATGTCCTGCTGGAAAGCAGCTCCATGGAAAATGACCTTGGAGTCATGCTCTCCATGGGACAGCAATGTGCTCCAGTGGCCCAGAGGGCCAATGGTCTCCTGGGGTGCATTAAAAAAACTGTCCAGCAGGTCTAGGGAGGTTCTTCTCCCTTTCTACTCTGACAAGGAATAACAAGTATAAGCTGGAACATGGGAGGTTCCACCTCAACAAGAGGGAAAATTTCTTTGGTGTGAGGGTGACAGAGCCTGGCCCAGGCTGCCCAGAGAGGTGGTGGAGTCTGCTTCTCTGGAGACTTTCCAAATCACCCTGGATCTGTTCTTGTGTGTCCTCCCCTGGGTGATCCTGCTCTGGCAAGGAGGTTGGACTCAATGATCTTCACACGTCCCTTCCAAACCCCTACTATTCTATGATTCTATGATTCCTACACCCTTCCAAGGCACTCCCATTCCTGATCTATCAAATATCCTCCAAGACAGGAAAATAAAACCTTCCACCCTGGCCAAAGCCCTAGGAGAGGACACATTGTACGTCTGAGAAGGTGTGGCATCTGGCTCATGTCTGCTGTGCCTGATGGAGCTCCAGAGCTCCCAGCGGGCTGTGCAGCTTGTCATAACCTCCAGAGTGGGCATGTTTGTGTGAGGCACAATCTGGCCCATAGTTTCATACAATTCCCTTAATTTAGCAGGAAAAAAATATCAAGACTAAGTTGTTACTTATAAGGATGTTTTCTTTTTCAAAGGATTATTGCTTTTTAATTGTTGTTGTCAGCATAAGCATCAATGAAAACAGGTTAGAAAGAAATATGACAATAAAATATTATTTATGTTACAAGAGTTAAATGAATCTTTTCAGGAGAGAAACTGGAAAAGGCATCAGAACACACCACATTGAAATGCAGAAGCTGTCAGCTCCATCACGGTAGATTTAGATTGGCCATGAGGAAGAAGTTCTTTCCTCTGAGGGTGGTGAGACACTGGAAGGGGTTGCCCAAAGAAGTTGTAGATTCCTCATCCATGGCAGTGTTGAAGCCCAGGCTGGATGAGGCTCTGAGCACCCTGCTCTAGTGGGAGGTGTCCCTGCCCATGGCTGGGGGGTTGGAACGAGATGATCTTGAAGGTCCCTTCCAACTCAAGTCATTTTATGAATCTATGATTCAGTCTAGCATCAATTACAGTGCACTTGCAGCAGTTTCATTTAATACTGAAGGGATCACATTAATGAGGGTATAAAGGTTGACAAAGTATGTTTTTTGTTCAATCTCCTACTGTTTTGACAAATGAGGGTTTAGACTTTCTGAAAGTTATTAGATTATATGCACTGAATGGAAAGCAAGCGAAGATGTACAGCATAATACGACGTTGATTTCTAAAGTGAACAGGAAATGGAGTCTAAAGTTCAGCAAGATACAGCTTATTTTCATTATAGACATTTCCACTGAGGCATTTTGATGAGATTTAAAACTTCTACTAAACGTACACTTTGTGAAATAGCAAATCTCTGTACAACTGGAAGCGTGTAATGGGAACACTGGATCAGATCAAAACATCCCCATCGAAAATGAGTAAGAAGAGGGCGAGTACTTACAGAGCCACCAACAGAAAGGGCTGTTCCTTTCTTGTTAGCTGCAATGAAGGACTGAGATGGCTGCAAGAGGGTCTGGAGTGGGTTCAGGGAAGGGCAAGGAAGCTGGTGAGGAGTCTGGAGATCATGTCTTATGAGGAAGGACTGAAGGAGTTGGGATTGTTTAGTCTGGAGGAAAGGAGACTGAGAGGAGATTTTATTGCTCTCTACAACTACCCAAGGGAGGTTGTAGTGAGGTGAGTGTTGATCTCTTCTACTAGGTGACTACTGATAGGAATAGAAGAGATAGGCTTAAGTTGTGCCAGGGGAGGTTTAGGATATTAGGGATAATTTCTTTACTGAGAGAGCGGTGAGACCTTGGAACAGGCTCCCCAGGGAGGTGGTGGAATCACCATCTCTGGAGGTGTTAAAAAAAAGTATAGATGTGGCTCTTCAAGACATGATTTAATGATTATGATAATGTTGGGTAGATAGTTGAACTTGATGATCTTGATGGTCACTACCAACCTTAAAGGTTCTATGATTCTATGGTTCTATGATTCTAGGGTCCAACCTCACTGTCCCTCAGTCTGCTCTGGGTTCCCATCAGAGTCCTCACTCTGCCTAAGGTGCCCATGCCAAAATGTCAATGGGCTTGGGAGGGTGAAAGGAAAAAAAACCCTATAGGTAGGTAATTTGGGAGTAATGAGAAACTATCTGTTGGTAAACAAATCAGTATCTCATTTGCTCAAGGGCCAAAACTGCATTCCCTGGAACACAACCACCAGTGGGAAGTTAACTCCCCTGTAACTCAGGCTCAGCAATCTGCAATTTAGTGTTAAAAGTTAATCTATATTTAATCGTATATAATAAATCTATAAATGAGATCTACTCATGCCAGAACAGAGGGTATTAGGATATCTGAACTACTGTGAAATGGATGTCTAATTGATTTATTTTGTCTAAAGCACCGCTGAATTGAGAGTCACTTTCTGTAGGGGAAAATACCACTTTTATTTCCTAGAAGTTACAACAAAGTATTGGGTATTAGGGGACTGACATTCCCTTTCCTCTCTGCCAGGGAAACCTTATAACATGAGCTCACAGCGTGACATTGATAAATGGTTTAATTCTGTAGCGTTCGCCCCATATTCCTCAAGTGGGATTTTTAAATGGAGATGAATAACTGCTCTCTTCTCTGAGGTTTCGGATGCCCCAGTTTTACATCGTGTAATATCTATGTACGCACGACATTTGAGAACTCTGGAAGATAAAAACCCACCAAATAGAGTTGATAATTATATTAGAGTCTTTTAGCCAGTTTGCATGCAGAGTACAATTTATAAAGGTGATGATGAACAAAGCCAGGCAATTTGGAGATTCTAGCGGATGAAGAAACACTGAATGAATTTGAATAAGTAAAGGGGCATCAATAGACATTTGTTGTTGTTGTTACGGGCAATAGAAAATTATTTCAGGCTTATCCAAAACTGTTTATAAATTGAGGTGTTGAAATGTGTGCTTTGGATTCCAGTGATTTTTTTTTTCAGACTTAAGAACTCAGCAATATTTTAAAATAAAGATGGAGGGAATTTCGAAATATCATTTGAATAGAAATATTGAAATGATTTCATTCTTAAAAAAATCAGTCTTTTCTATTTTTTAGCAAAGTCAAAGGGAGAGCTGAGAGTATTTCAGTGTCACTGGATGTTCATTTTACATTTAAAGAAATTCAGCTGCTAAAGTTCCATGGAGCCACATTAAAAAGCACTAAATTTGTGCACCTTTTGACAGTGATGGTGACGGAGCACTGGCCCAGGCTGCCCAGAGAGGTGATGGAGTCTCCTTCTCTGGAGGCATTCAAAACCCCCCTGGATCTGTTCCTGTGTGACCTACTCTAGGTGATCCTGCTCTTCCAAGGGGGCTGGACTCAATGATCTTTTGAGGTCCCTTGCAACCCCTACAATTCTGTAATTCTGTGAATTAGGATAAAAGGATAAAGTGCTACAGCAACAGATGGTGGGATGTCCCAGCATATTCAGGACAGTTTAAACCTACCTATCAGCATCTCAAAAACCTGTAAAATCAAAATGGTGTTAGCTCTTCTGATTAATTTTAAAAGCAAAGACCATTTCCGTGTTTTCCAATTCATAGAACATTTCCAATTTTTTTTCGTAGACTTCCGTGACTATTTAACTACACTTTACAGTTCTCTCACCCTCACGGTCGACATGGAAGTAGGGAAAAGACAGAGCTGCATGAGCTCTGTTATCAGCTTGTTTCTCTTTTAAATCAAAACTTCTGATGTTTAAAGAAGAGTTGCGGAGAAAAGAAAGTACAGCTGGAGGCTATGATACAATGCACTTAAAAGTCCCAAAGGCAATATTCTTAACATCTACAACAAACTCTGAAACGTAGCCTAGGAATGTAAATGTTAGTACTGGGCTCTTCAGTTCAAGTTTCCTGACACACTGTGGGCTGACAGCCTTTGAATTTTTAAAGATTTCCTAGCTAAACAACCAAAAGAGCTAAAGATCGCTTAGAATAACTATTTTGATCTCTGCTTACAAAGCAGTAGCAACCTATGAGAAGGTTTTACTCTGTGTGTATGCGGGTGATTATATCATCTGATCACACACGTTTTCCTCATCTCAAAATTATTCTGCAGTGCACGATTTGGAGGCTAGTTTTGTCTGTACAAGTATGTGTCAGGGGAGTTCCTAACCCTATTTTATATATTTATGTATGGCAATATATATACTCATGAGGTTTAGAATGGATCAAGAAATTATTCTTTCTCATAATATTATATCAAATAACTGAAATACTTGAGTATTTAATGGAAGCACCTTCTCTTTATTTATTTGCAGAATATTATTTTTAATGGAAATGTCTTTGCTTTATTTGTTTGCAGAATACTATTTTTAATGGAAATGCCTTCTCTTTATTTATTTGCAGAATATTATTTTTAAAGCAAAATCAAAGAAAGCGGTGGGGTTTTTTTTTGTTTTCTATGGGTGCCTACAAAATTCAAGGAAGGATCCAAGGGAAGTCCAACTTCTCTGGAGACCAAGGACATCTTAGATTTTTGTAGTATAAATACCTGAGGAGTACCGAATGGGCTCATTGGTGTAGCTACTACACAACAGCACTGAGTTCAGCACAGAGTGGGTTGGTGACAACTGCTTTCATTCAAAACTATTATGAAGTTTGATCAAGGGGATCTACATTTTGCATTACAGGTCATGGAATAACATAGACAATGCCCCCTGGGATGCCAGGGTTGGAACTCAAGGCTCTCTTCTGCCTTTGCGTGGAAACCTTAAATCCCTCTGGCCTCTTCAGTCATGAGCCTTTCAGAAGTGGCATCAATTATTCTTCATGAATTAGTTTAAATTTTACCCAGACAACTAACATTCTTATAGAAATATTAAAAAAAAATACTTAATTTTTTTTTTTCTTTTTTTTAAAAAAAGAAGATAATTAGACTTCATTCTAAGTCATAATTTCTCCTGCCATTGAAGTTGAAATGCACTCCAATATACATCAAGGGTACATAATTGTATCAGGAGGTAAATCTCATGTCTTTTATAATATTGATGCACTTGCCAAATGTATATTCTGGTCTGTGAAGCTGTAAAGAGGTTGTGTTTTTTCTACGTGTTTTTCTGAGCACTAAACACATCGGAATTTTTTTCTTTCTGAAAAAATGCGCGAGTTTTACAATGGCTCTTTCATAGCTCAGGAGGGTTAGGAGGGATACTTGCAATTTGTTTCACCGTGGCATTGCAGGCAAGTGCTTCAGGGGATTGAAGAACAGAAATTGGAAAGATGCAACAGAATGAATTTCTGAAGGAAGAGGAGCAAAATCAGTGGTTTATTTGTGGAGAGCATAGTAATGAAAACAACAGGCCAGTTTAAGATGTGAAAATTATTTAACTGCTGGGTCGCAGTAAACCAGAACCATGTGTTTCTGGTGACATTGAACATCAGCATTCCCATAACAAATCAAGTCAAAATAGCTTTTAGCTTGTTGTCCTGTCTCTGACCATGGGCAGTAGCATGTGCTCTTGGAGGACCTTAAGAAATAGGACAGATGGAAAGAAAATTTTCCCCAGGTATAACCTTTCTGTACCAAGCAGACTGAGGTTTATGCACTTCCTCAGCCAGAGGGTGCATTCACAACATTGATTTTAATAGCCATTGATGGAGCTTCTTTCATGGATTTGTCTAATGGATTTTTGAGCCCAGTTATAACTTTGACCTCCACAGCTTCCCCTGGCAATGAGCTCCACAATTTAATTATGCATTGTGTGAAAAAAAGGACTTCATGTTGCTTGCTTTAAACCAACTCCTTGAACATCTGAGAGCTTGTTTGGCTTTTATAGTATGAGCAGTAATGGAATCACAGAATCACAGGCTCATTAAGGTTGGAAAAGACCTCTAAGGTCATCAAGTCCAACATTATCATGACCACTAAACCATGTCCTCAAGTGTCACATCCACATGTTCCTCCAGGAACGGTGACTCCACATCCTCCCTGGGCAGCCTGTTCCAAGGCCTCACCACTCTTGCAGCACAGAAATACTCCCTAAAGTGCAATCTAAACCTCCTCTGGTGCAACTTAAGCCCATTTACTCTCATCCTATTGCTGATTACTTGGGAGAAGAGACCAACACCCACCTCACTGCAATCTCCTTTCAGGAAGCTGTAGAGAGCAATAAAGTCTCCCTTCAGCCTCCTCTTCTCCAGACTAAGCAATACCAGCTCCCTCAGCTGCTCCTCATCAGACATCTCCAGACCCCTCACCAGCTCCATTGCCCTTCTCTGGACCTGCTACAGCCCCTCAAGGGCTTTCTTATCCTGTGGTGCCCAGAACTGAACCCAGGGCTCAAGCTGCAGCCTCCCCAGTGCTGAGTACAGGGGTACGGTCACTTCTCTACTCCTGCTGGACACACTGTTCCTGATCCAGACCAGGATGCCCTTGGCCTTCTTGGCCCCCTGGGCACCTGCTGGCTCATGTTCAGCCAGCTGTCCACCAGCACCCCCACAACCTTTTCCGCCTGGCAAATTTCCAGCCACTCTTCCCCAAGCCTCTAGTGTGACTTTATATACATATCTCTCCTCCTTCAACTGCTTTCCAGACTTAAGAGTCTCAGCCTAAGTCTCTTTGTCCCTACCAAGGCCATTTTAAACTTCTAATCATCCCCGTAGCTCTTTCCTATATCTTCATCTAGCTCTCAAGATCTTTGAAATGAAAGAGAAGTGCACAAAGGTTGCAGGGTGTGAGTAGACCACAGATTTCCACAATTCTGTACCGATCCTGTTGTGCTCTATTAATTCTCTGATGGTTCTTAGCACTTGTTTACCTTTTTGACCCTTACTGAACGTGAGGCTGGGACCTTCACATACCTTCTACTTTGACTCTGGGATCTCCACTCTAAGGATAATGGCAAATTTATGCACCACCGTTGTATTTTAATGCTTTCCTTATGGCTGTTATTCTTTATGTTTGGAAATAGAATGCATTAAAAAGAAAGAAAATAAATTCTGTGAACTAAAATAACAGTATAGAGCCTATTGGATTCGAACTGGAACCAGACACCTTCAAGAACATCCCCGTCAGTGATTTAAAATGCGAGTAAACAAGAGTCTGCATCTTGACATACTCTCACTTCCTCCTTCCTACCTTGCTCTTAAAAGCCAGCAAACGGATTTGTAGGCTTGCTAATTCATTGGCATGTTTCTGCTAAACTTCCCAGCTTTGGCTGATGTCGAAAGGAGTCAAGACTGGCTCTCCCTCATAGAATTGGACCTGAAAAGTATTGTTCTGGTAACTGTTTATCCTATGTGACACTGTCACTTCCATACTACTTGTGGAGCTTGATGCTGGGAAAAATGAATTTCTAGAGAGGTTATGAAAGATCAAGGATGCTATAATGTCATCATAATTACATGTAACTTGGGCATCAGCATTACATAAAAGCATATTGAATGCTTACTTAACATAACATTTGAATAAATCATGTTTAAAATCATGTTCACTGAAACATTTATTTCGGCGAGAGTCACATAGTTTAAGCATCTCATACATAAACATTTTTGGCATTATTTATGAAAACTTGGCTTACATCCACTAAATTTGTACTTTAAAAAAAAAAAAAAAAAAAAGCTATATGAATCTTATATTTATAGCAGAAACCTCCATCGTCTGCTGCTTCCTGAGGTTTCAGCAGATCTACAATGGTAATTCAATAACTGTGTCTATAATATCCTGGGAGTTTTAAACACTATTTCCCATTTTTGCATTTGGCATTTCCATCTGGACTTTCTTACTTCTCTTGATAGGCTTCCAGGTACTAAAAATAATTTGTTAGTGCCTATCATGCTGCGTGACAACCATGCCCTTGAACGCCTAAGCTGATTAGCATGGGTTGAACCTCCTAGGAAAGGGGGGAAAATGAATTTTACTGACCCATTGGTGCAGGTGCTTCACTGCTTTTGAAGTTTCTAGGGGGAAATTTTCCAAGATCTCGAGGTAGAAGCCCAGAGGCAGCTGTTCCAAGGAGGAAGATTTAGGTTGAGATTTTGCACCTAGTTGTTACAATCAGTAGCTGTTGCACCAAAACCACGTAGCATGAGCTTAATTTGGTCTCTGTTGTCTATGCTGGCTCAATCAACAGAAGTATTGTCTTCACCGTGAAATTAAAAAGGCTGGAACATAACGAGGTGTGCATTCTCCAGGCCTGTGGAGAAGGAGTTTAGCATTAGCTTTGCTTTTCTTCCTGCTCATAAATGGCTTGTGTCAGGTGGACAGAGCTCTTCCCAGAGCAAAAAAAAGAAAGGATTTTTTTCTCCGTAGCGTTCAGATGTTTTCAGAATCTGAAGCTGAAATATCTCACTTTCTTATCGTTAGTATTATCTTCCAAGCTATAAATATTAGACTGTATGTTACATTTTCATGCTGAATCATGTTGTTACATACATAACACCAAGAGTACTTGTTAAGCATCCTGTGATTCACTAGTTTTGCATTGTCTTCCTGCCTTAATCCAGAAGGGGCTATGACATTTCACTCTCCTCAAGACTATTTCCAAATGAATATATTTAATTTAACTTCTGCCTTTATGTTCTGTTGTAGGACTTAAAGAGATGACCAAAAAAAAAGGAAAAAAATGATGGTTGTTGTTTAAAATTGAACTTGCATTTAGTTAAGAGACTCCAGCAATTCCAGAGATGTCGTACTAACTTAGCAGATTTCCCGTTTCTTTGCTCTCCACTTACCATTAGCAGAGAAATTCTTCATGGAGCTCCAATCTAAAGACGTGTGAGACACCTTGATCTGATAAGCTTTTTGGAGGGCGATACGCTCAATGTACTGAAGCAGATCTCTCCTTCCTTCCCATTAAACCACCACGAATGGGATTTACCTTATGCAATATTACATATTCCAGAGTTAGATGTCTAGGAAGGTATCAGCTATGCTTATAATTATTAGGTACTTCTGGAGGGTGATTAATCCACACTATTTCAGTCTTTTTCAGCCGTTGAGGTTTCTTTCAATCTTTGGACTTGCTTTCTCCCCCTCACTGATTATTCAAAGAGCTCATGGTGACTGGCTCAGAGTTACACATTTAATCTCTCATCAGCAAGGAATCCCAACCAGAGACATTCTGAGTCATGGTACCAAGCAGAAATCATGTGGGCTTTCGAAAAGCGCACAAGGTTCTTACTTCGCAGTCCAGGAAAGTCTCAATATTCCAGTATGGTTTGTTCATGGTGTTTTCTTGTATTATATTGGGCAGGTGTTCAAGAGAGACGGAGAGAGAAAAAGGGAAAAAAAAAAAGGGGAAAAAGATGTGTTACTATTTTTGTTACTTTAATAATTCTAAATGCAACACATTAGTTCTTTCTAGCAACAAAAACTCCACCAGCAGCAATACTGAAACCGTATGCCCTCCATTTGATTTACCATCAAGGACTGCTTGGCTGCACACAGAGCCTCTCTGCCTAATAGTGGCTCTAGGCGAGTGCATGTAGAATATTCAAAGCAGTTTTGTTCTTTTATTAAAGTTGTGATAAGGATGCAAAGCATGTTAATGGGAATAATCAATTACATAATGATATTCGTATACGACAAAGTGCTTTTAATAGAAGTGCTTTTAATGTGGTGCTTTTGTGATGGGGGAATTACCTTTGTACTACTTTCAGAAGCGTGGCTTCTGTTGGTGCCAGGCAGAGAGCAGCAGTAGGAGACTTCTCTAAGAGGTGAACTCCATTTATTCGTCGTTCGCAAGAAGTCATTTTTCAATGCAGAGGCTAAAGGATTTTAACCACTCTGCTGAATAAGAGAATTTCCACATCAAGATGTGTCGACATTTTCGTAAGAGGAGGGAAAAAAAAACCGAACTGGAGTGCATTATCAGTCTGAATAAAAGCTCCTTGTGAAACTTCAACACTTAAAAGATTAAATTTGATTCTTTCCTGTTGCATTTAGCTAATTGTTTTCCTGATCTTTCTTTGCGGTTATGATCTCTCTTCAAAAAAAAAAAAGCTAAGTTAATTCTATCCTGCGTTAATTCTATCCTGCCATTGGCATTTTTGCTTATGGATGTCAAAATTTGTAAATACCAGGTGGCCATACAGGATGTATTGTAGGCTTTTGAAAATTTTAATAAATATATTAAGAGAAACTTAGTATATGCAAGTTTATCTTATGGCTATGGATATATTTAGGTAAGGGGATTGAAACCAGACGCTTTTTCCATCTACACTGTACGTGTTCACTTAGAAGTGGTGCCCTCTTCCACCCATGGCTGATTTGTTATAAATCCCATGCCAGTTGTCATGGTTACAGGGTGAGCTGTGTCCGTCTCTCAGGTGTCATTGGTTGTATTTTGGAGAATAGTTCTAAAGGAAGCCAAAGGTTGAGTGTACTCCCTGACTCTCCATATCCAGCTTCTGCAAATGAAGAGTGTTTACTCTGATACCTTGCAGTGACTGGCCGTGTACAGTTCAGAAAAGAGCCCAGCCATCTTCTCATCTTAATATTTCACAGAATGTCCTACATCAGAAAAGACCTTTAAGATCATTGAATTAAATCATTAACCCAATACTGACAAGACTTTGATTAAATCATATCCCTCAGCACTACATCTACAGGATTCTCAGTTCCCTGAAGGGATAGAGACTCCACCACTGCCCTGGCCAAGCTGTTCCAGTGCCTGAGAGCCTGTTCAGTAAAGAAATTTTTCCTCATATCCAACCTAAACTTCCCTTGGCACAACTTAAGGCCATTTCCTCCTGTTCTATCACTTGTTACTTGGTTAAACAGACCAACCCACCCCCACCTCTCTACAACCTCCTTTTAGGTAGTTGTAAAGAGCGATAAAGTCCTCCCTTAACCTTCTTTTCTCCAGGCTAAACAACCCCAATTCTCTCAGCTGCTCCTCGTAAGACCTCTGCTCTAGACCCTTCATCAGCTTTGGTGCCCTATTTTGGACACGCTTTAGTACCTCAGTGTCCTTGTAGCGAGGGACCCAAAGCTGAAAACCTCTCAATAGAGGCTTCAGATGCACTTCTCTGCTCTTCCTCCCTTCCTTTCTCCATTGTTGAGCTCAGGAAATTGCCTCAAACCTACACAGAGTTATGGTGGACCAGACAACTAAGAAGTGTTGACACCAGATAAAACTTTACTCGAGAATTATCAAACAAACCAGACAATAGCATGCTCAGGCATGGCCACAGGCATGCAATATGGTGATCTTCAAATTCAGACAAATGTGGCTTATGAATCTTGATGCCCAGAACTATTAAAAGAAGTTCGGGGTAGGATTCATCTGAAGATTAGTTGTAGGTGTCGACGGGAGAACTGGGTGCTCCCATTATGTCAACAGAAATCTAGTCTCATCAGTTAATGGAGTCTACGGATAGAAAGATGGGGATCCTTCCCTGGGGTGGAATCTGACGTGAGAGGCTCAGCCCAGTTCACATAGACAAGCGTCCTGAGCCATTGGGATGGATGCTCTAAGGTATCCACCTTGGACTGCAATTACCTCTCCAGTAGAGTGTGGATATCGCATAGGTCCTGTGTTGTAACTGACGGCTCTGTGCAGTGTGTCAAGTAACTCAAGACATCTTAAATGCACTGGATGGTGGCATCTCTGCTCTGGTGACACCCCATCTGGAGCACTGCGTCCAGCTCTGGTGCCCCCAACACAAGAAGGACATGGATCTGTTGGAGATGGTCCAGAGAAGGGCCACCAAGATGGTCAGAGAGCCAGAGCACCTCTCCTATGAGAATAGGCTGAGAGAGTTGGGTCTGTTAAGCCTGGAGAAGAGAAGGCTCCAGGGAGATCTTAGAGTGGCCTCCAGGATCTGAAAGCAGCTCCAGGAAAGCCGGGGAGGAACTTTTTCTAAGGGCCTATGGGGATAGGATAAGGGGCAATGGTTTGAAAGTAGAGCAGGAGAGATTTTGATTGGCCATGAGGAAGAAGTTCTTTCCTCTGAGGGNTGGCCATGAGGAAGAAGTTCTTTCCTGTGAGGGTGGTGAGACCCTGGAAGGGGTTGCCCAGAGAAGCTGTGGAGCCTCCTCCCTGGCAGCCCAGGCTGGATGAGGCTCTGAGCAGCCTGCTGTAGTGGGAGGTGTCCCTGCCCATGGCAGGGGAGTTGGAATGAGGTGATCTTGGATGTCCCTTCCAACTCAAGCCGTTTTCTGATTCCATAATTCTATGATTCTATGTTTCTATGATTCTGTGATTCTCTGATTTTCTGATTCTATGATTCTATGGTTCTAAGATTCTACAATTCTACAATTCTATGGTTCTATGATTCTACAATTCTATGATTCTACAATTCTACGATTCCATGATTCCATGATTCTATGATTCTATGAAGTAGCCTGAGCCCAGCCCTACCAGTTTGAAGTTAGATGGCTGGCTATTTCAAAGGGATCCAAGACATGAGACAGGCTTCCCATCTCCCTGTCCAGTGCACAAGGGAGTCAGGCACTCACAGTACTCAGCTGTTAACATCCTTTAACCAATGTATATTTAATGTAAAACTCATAATTGCTCCAGGAACAGGGACCAAACCCAGGATCTACCTTTCCCATGTAAGTGGAGCTTAATGCGTTCAAAGTCAGGATCATTTGCCCCATGCTTTCAGTTCCTTCTCTTTAACTTCTCTAAGCAGACAGGTAAAGTAATGCACAGAGACGTAAATCAGATTGTAAGATACAAATCAATACTTATTATAGAGTGCTTCTTACATTCATCACGCTTTCTCAGAAGCTACTTAGCTAAAACTTATATTTTGTTGCTGATTCCAGAAAAGCCAACACATTTCAGACAACATCTCCTCTTGCTCTCAGTAGAATTATTTCAGAAGAGTCTTTTGTTCCCACATGTTCTGAAACAGCCCAGCAGAAAAAAAATCAGGAAAAAAATCTGGGTTTTCTCTAGTTAAATAGCGCAAAATGTATTCTGCAAAGTCACGTGGATCTCAGTTGAAAAAGCTGAAAAATATAGATCGAAACTTTAAATTTTCAATGCGTTTTTTTTATATGAATCTGAATGTTAAAACACACATAGAAGTATTCAAAACATCAGAGGGAAAGTATTTCATTTTACGCTGAATACATTGCATTAGGCTTCAATGTATTTTTTTTTTTTTCAATTTGGCTTATAAAAAAATAATGAAATAACTGAATTGGATAACGTTCATCTGGATCAATTAGAAAGCTTTTCTGAAAATTATTCATATAGCTTTATCGAAACCATATTGTTGCATTGTGTTTTTCACAAAAGCAGTGACTATTTTTATTTTTTTTTCTTTTTCATTTCTTGGCAACACAGTCATGGATCTATAATTAAAAACCCACTCAGACAATTTCCAAAAGATTATGACAATCTTTTCGTGTCAGGGGTTGAACAAGTCAATTTATAGATTCCTCCCCGCCCCCGCCATCCATAGATTCTGAAAAGATGGTCTTAAAACTTTAAAGGCCCTAAACTAGGTTTTGTTTTGGCAATGGACACGGGGCATGCAACTGATATTCTCTCTTTCTCTCTTTTTAGGAATGCAGTTGAAGAAAACAAAAAGCTGTATGCAATTTATGACACAAGGTGAGTAGCAAAAAGCACTTTTAAAATGCCATTATTTTCTGTAAATGAGATGTTGATCCTTTAAAATGTTAAAAATTATTATTATTGACATTTATTGAAAAATATTATTTTTTCCTGAGCCACAAAGTAATCTTTAAGGCATAGTGACATATATTTGAGATCATCATATACAAAATTCTTTATCTACCTAATGACGATACCCCTTTATACATAGTGATTACCCTTGGTATACGGTGCACACGAGAAAGAAATGTCGTCACACAAACAGCTTAATTCACACATTACTCCACAGAAGGAATATGGCCCGTGATCCTGATCTGTGTATTATGAGCTTAACTGCTTCCGATGCCAGTGTTTGGGAAAGGAGAGCCAAGGGCTCCCTGGCACAGCCTTGGGAAAAGAGGATGAGTTTGGGAAAACCGAGAGGCGCTTCCACCAGCAGCGCGCTGTGACTTGGCAGCGCAGGGCTGTGGATACAACCTCTCTGTAAACACACCTCCACGCTCTCACACTCCCAGATGTTTCCTTTCCCTTCATCCTCCGTGGATTGTTTCCTGCTCAGGGGCGCTCCCTCCCATGAGTCAAAATTCTCACTCCAATGATAAGAGCGAGACATCCAACTTCCACTTCATTCTACCCGTAGTTTTTTCCTTGCTACCCTCGATTATCACTTCCAGAATTCTTCCTAATCTTCGCAGATCAGGATGGGTGCCAAATCATTTCATTGCGGTTCTTTCTCTTCACTTACCCTGGTTTATGTGGGAGTGTTTGCCTGTGTAAATGGCTTTCTTCCCCCCCTCCTTCCCCCCTCTGCCCCCGTTGTTTATTCTTTGTCTTTCTACTTTTTCACCGTTAAAATTCAAAGGGACATTTGGATGAAAAATGTCGTGAATCAACATTTCGTGGTGTTTTAGTTGTTCCTGATATCAGCCAGAACCCTGACTTGATCTTCCTTTAAATATACACAACACCAAATATCAGCAATTCAAACAACTTGCATTCATCTTCTTCACGCTTATGTCCTGCACAATGAGACTTGGATCTTGAGTTGGAATTCTGGCTGCTGTTGTAAAAAAAATACCTAAGCAATAATTATCACGAGTGAGTTTCATACAGATATCGATAAATGCAGAAACACAAAGAAATGGTCTACATCCTTCCAGTTTTATCTAATCTTAAAGAAAAAAAAAAAGTTAACTGCTGCATCCTGTTTTGTTAAGAATAATGTGCTGCTGACAACGGGATTTAGATGAAAACACTCAAGTAGAAACTCTTAACAAAGAAGTACTATGTAAAATAGCTCTTCCTTAACTGCAGTTACAGTAAAAAAAAAAATAAAAAAAATAAAATATAGCAACTCAATTACTTCTCTGTTTTTCTAAGCTGACTGTGTTTTCATCAGGATAGAGAGTTAAACAATACAGTTTCTAAAGCACCACAGGCTTCTCTAATGTATTTGTGCTACTTCGGTGCATAATCATTAATCTTTATGGGAAAAAAATGTGAATTATAAAGAGCCTTGATTATTTCTTCCTCTGCCAAAGTGTCAATGGATTTTTATTTTGATATGTCTGACTCATTATGTGGATAATCCAGAGGTTTTGCTGCATAAGGAATAGAATATTGTAAGGATACTATTTTACATTCATTAAGATGATGCAAATTTTTGTTCTATTTTCTGAAATATGGAGGAAAAGAACCTTCTGAAAATCAAACAACATTTCAAAACCATTTGGGTCAAGCCTCTTATTAAAGGCAAATTTGTCCCCATTACTCAAACTGATTAATAACTTATTCTTTATGTGGCCCACGGAAACATTCAGATCTCCACTATATCAGAACTGTTGACATAACACCATTAATATTTCTGTATAATTAAAGCAAAACCAGCAAATTATGCAACCAAAGCAAATGGTTTCATGCAAAGGCTGTTTGCAATTTGCCTGGCAGAAATGGGGACAATGAGTGTAAGCTGATCCTCAGTTATAAACTGTTGAGTATTTCTCAACATCAGCAAATATTACATGTGCTTTCTGCTAAATATATCTAGGAGATAAATACAAAATTATTTTCCTCGCGCGGTATGTCCAACAACCAGGGCTTATTATCTGAACAGGCAAAACACAGCCTACGAAACTGTCCAAGTGCAAAGTATTCCCTAAGCCCTGATGTTTCAAATCTACTTCCCAGCATCCTCCTCTCGCTCTACAACTCTCCGTCTGCCGAAATACTGTAGGACAGAAAGTTGAGCTTTCTGGAGGAAATATTTTTCCGTCGAATGATATTTTGGCAAAAAAAAAAACGTATTCAGCTTTTGATTTCAGGAGGTAAAAAAGAAGTTCGGTTTGTGTGAAAAAAAAAAATAATGAAATTTTTCTGTGGATTTATTCCCAGCCAGTTTTATTAATTACACCTTCTCAGCAGGTTAGACCAGCAGGCTATTAAAATTGCTGCAAGGCAGAATAGGTAAGCAGCAGCATAGGTCTCAGCCTAGTAAGATTAATGTCCTGGTTCCTCAGAAGACACCACTTCAGCTGTAGCAGCAATTCTTCCCACTTTTCTTTCATTTTTTTTTTTTTTAGTTTCTGTCTCTCTCTCTTTTGTACCTCTGAACCCTCTCTGATTGCAGTTTGCTTCAGGGTAAGACAGGATCTTTGTCAAAATCAGTTAAGTGACAGACAAGCCAGAGAGGAAAATGAAAAAGAAAACGCTCTTTCTGATAAGCGAGTCTGACCTCAGCGCCTAAGTCGGGCTGTGTTCATTTTGTCAGGTAAAGCCTCACTAGCACTTTCCAGCGAGAGAGCCCAGTGATGTATCACAGGGTGCGATCAAATATTTCTTCCCTGAGTCTCGAGCTAGTCTTTCTCCTACGGTTGGGTGACTGATGGTGGCAGTACTGAAAATGCATCAGTTGTGAGCAGACCTCTCCTTTTCTCCAGCTTTCCTGCCACTGCCTCCTCCTCTGCATCTCCATTAGTCCCGATGATAAAGAAAACTGGAATTTGTTCCAAAATTTTGAGTGGCTTCTCGTTCCACTCCCACTGCCTTCAATAATTTCTGTTCTTTAACAAAGGCAGAGCGTGCTCTGTTCCAGCTCCTTCTGAAAGGAGATGATGGATACATCTACATGGCATTTTAGTGCAGATTGAAGTGAATCATTTGATCATTTCCACTTACTGTGCTTCGGCGCACATCTCAGAGCAGCCACGTAGCACATGAACTTGCTTCCTTTCACATGAAACTAAGGAGGAAAACACACCCCAGCGGCACACTGAATGGGGTTCAACTGCTAATAAGCAGCTCGCCTGTGGGACCAGATGAGAATTTCTCCTAAAGGAAATAAAAGAGAAAGCAAAATGTCTATGGCGTGGGTGTCAGGTCTTCAGCAAGAGGAGTTTTGCTCTGCAGACCGGTCTCGGTGCTCACGAACATAGACATGGCTGATGGATCCATTGTAACCCCACTCACCCAAGGATTTCTTCCACAAGTAGGCTTGGCAGGTGTATTCTTCCACGTGTATCTACATCATCCCAAGGACATCCATATCATAAAATCCTAGAATGGCTTGAGCTGGAAGGGACCTTCAAGATCATCTCGTTCCAACCTCCCTGCTACGGACAGGGACACCTCCCACTAGAGCAGGTTGCTCAGAGCTTCATCCAGCCTGGCCTTCAACACTTCCAGTCCTTCACACAAAATACTTGCATTTGCAGTTCAGATTTAGCCGTGTTTTAAGTGGCCTTTACCAATATTGGCAATGCTAAAAGAGAAAAAAGTATCATTATCCTTACCTTATTGAACAAAATTTGATTGGGAGCACAGATCTTAACTGTATAGTGGCCTTTAGGCTGGAACATTCACTGAAGCAGCGGAAATAGTGCTGAGTTTTAGTCCCTGAACTACAACATTTGAAATCTCATCTTTTACGAGGATAATTTTAACCAGACAGAAAGATTTGATGTTGGGGAAAAAAGTAAGAGTGAGAATGAGCAATGATGAAGGCATATGAGGGGAGCAGAGAATCAAGTTCCATTCCTTACACCACTGAATGCTGATTTATTTTATCCAGTAATTAATTAATTAATGACTTGATTATTGATGAAATTCATTAATGACTTGATTATTGATGAAATAACAGTACTTCCACGGACCAGAGCCAAACCACTAGGCCACAGAGTCACATTTGCTCTTTCCCTCTCTCTCTTACTTAACTATTTGCTGAAAAATGGCACATTTCAAACAACAGTCCTGAAGCTCTGGCAGGGGGGGTTGGACTTGACCATCTCCAGACGTCCCTTCCAATTCCTACTGTTCTATGATTTTATGAAAACCTTACCCTGAGGTCCTGAAGTCTGGGCTGATCTCAGAAGATATATCCTTGGGATTTTGTTAGATGGAAAATCTTCAAGTTCTGACTGGCAGCTTTTCTTTAGTGAATCAAAATTCTAGGACTCCTTCCTGCCGTGCCTTGAAATAACCTGTTTGCTTTTTGAAAGGGGATGCTTAGGAGACTAATTCCAGGAGAAAAGTCAGGGGGAATTTTCTATGCCCGCTTTTTTCCTACTGGCCACGTTAAATAGCTCCCCAAAAGTCTTTGCTTCCATTATTTCCTTAAATGCTCTGCACTGTGGAGAGCTTTGCTGGATGTCCCCTCCAGACCGTGACCACACAAGCTTTGTTTTGAGTCTTTGCAGTGGACAAAACTCATTTTTTACTGTAAATGCCACATCAAGATGATTTTTAACCTTCATGAAATTCACTGATCATTCATAATTTTTAACATCTTTCAGTTACTGCAAAGCCTAAATGAATCCAAAACAAATGCTCCCTAACTCCCTAATTACTTCCTTGTCCTGTCAGCTCCAGTCTGGATTATCTTCAAGCTACCCACAAGGAAAAGGAAACGGTTGCCCTGAAAGATCAAGAAGACAAATACTTAAGTGAAGTGATAAATTATGACAGACTCTGCTGCACCGTTGATTCATTCCTACCTCAGATGTGCTACCTGAGGATAGTGCATTACCCAGAAGTAGCATTCTCTAGAATATCTCAGTTCTGTTATACAACAGACAGTCTAGTTTAGAAAAAGTTTAGTGCTTAAATGCACTTTTAAACCACGTTGAAGTCTTCCTAAGAAATATTTTCTTCGGTGCTAATGCTTTCTTCAGTACTGAGGGGGAGAGAAATGAGCTGGTACCCTTCCGCCAATTCACTTTCTCTGAAGTCTTTGAAACAACTGGTCTTCAATACTGCCCATCATAAAATGAAATAAAATAATAAAATGAAATGAAATGAAATGAAATA
>VWZK01005250.1:36757-49185 GCA_013396935.1 Baryphthengus martii | reverse complement strand
TGCACAGGAATGTGTCCAGGCGGGTTTTCATAGTCTCCAGAGATGGAGACTCCACCACCTCTCTGGGCAGCCTGTTCCAGGCTCCATCACCCTCCCACCAAAGAAGTTTCTCCTCCTGTTGAGGTGGAACCTCCTATACAGATTGTACCTGTTATTTCTTTGTCCTGTCCCAGGGCACCGAAGAGAGTGATGCCCTGGTAGTGCTGGGGGAATGCTTGCAGTCAATGGTCCTAAATGTCTTTTCCAAGCAGAACAATTCCATGATTTTGTGGCTCACATACAGCCCATGAGGGTCACCCCAGGCTCCATCACCTGGTAGGACACAGCCCACCCCGTTGCTGGGGAGCCCCAGCAGACAGGCGCAGGCAGCAGGCCAGGCCTCCTACCCAGCCTGTGCCCTTGTGCCGTCCCCGTCGCTGCTCCAGGGTCGGTTATGCCACTAGTTGAGCAAAATCCCCCCCAACTGAACAAATTCCCAGCGTTTTCTCAGCGTTTCTCCTACTCGCAACCTGCTGCGCTTCCTCTTTCCTTTTCCTTTTGAGGCCAACCAGAGACAAGCCCTCCTACCACAGAGAGGAGGACAGCAGATGGTCTTCACCTTGTGCAAATCCTCGTCCCCAAACGCCATCCCAGATCCCAGAAAAACTTGGAAGCGGAGACCGGGGGCCGAGAAGGGAGCTGGAACCATCGGCGCCTGCTCCTGCAGCACCTCGAGAGCCGGGACCCGCTCCCAGCCGGAGCAACCGGTGCCATGGAGGGAGAGGCCGATGGTCAGCGGAGCGTGTTGAAGCTGACGGCCGTGTTTGAAGAGCACTGGTAAGGAGGGAGGATCCTGGATGCTCTGGGTGTGTCAGGGCTCTGTTGGCGTGGGATTTTTGGAAGGAAGGAACAAACCCACCGTGGAGGGGCTGTGGAGAAACTGAGGAGCCCGTTTGCTGCTCTTTCGCGCTCGGCTCTGCCCCGGTGTCTTCCTCCTGCCAGGAGCCCTGGGGAGACTGAAAACTTCCATGGGATGGGCCTGGTGTTGCTGGAGGTTCCTGTGCCCGGCTCAGGATGAGGTTGCGGTGCGACCGTTCCCTCAGCACCTTCACAGGCAGCCTGGCTGGGGCCTTTTTTCCTTGGCTGCTGAGGAAAAAGAAAAAGGAAAAAGAATTCTGTGATTTGGGTTTGTAAATAGGGAGGCAGGGGTCTGCACTGGGAATTAACAGCTTGAGCTTCTGGGAGGATCCAAACCTCCAGCACCAGCCTCAGACTATCCAGTTATTTGCAGGGATGTGGCTCCTGGGAAAGGGAAACATCGTGTTGAGGGGGAGAGGCAGCTCCTTCAGGGATGCCCGTCGGACGGCACCTTCCCTTGGAGCCTGAGCCAGAGCCAGGGAATCTGCCTTGTCCCTGATGGAGACGTAATTCTGAGGCTCGGGGAGAGTCAGGGTGGTCCCTGCCTCAGTTTCCCCTGCTGTTACATGGGGATCTTTGCCTTTCCTGGGATGAGTGGGGTGCTCTCAGTCAGCCCTTATGAGCCTGGGTGGTCAGGCCCTTCCTGATACTCAGCCAGGAGATTTCCTTCCGCTCCGGGAGCTTCGCCTGCGTCTCCGCTGCCGCTTTTCCCCGGGCCTTGTGCTGTGGGTGGCTCCAGAGCTCCCTGCTGGTCCCCACGGGCCCACAGGCAAAATCTGGCCTGGGATGTTGTTGCGTTGGCACCGTTTGCGGCATCTGAGCTGCCGGCATCTCGCCGCTGCCGGGTGTTCGTTGGGTGTCGTGAAGTGTGAGTTTGATTTAGAGGAAATAAAAGTAACTTGTGATTTTCAGAGGAAGCTGAAGGACCTGGAAACAAATTTTCCGGAACAGAAAATGTCTTAGCCCAGGTCAGCACAAATAGAAAGAGAGAAGTTCCCTGTCGGATCTCAGCAGTGGGTTCGGGCTGGCACAGGTCTGGGAGGCACCGGGAGCGACAGATGAGGCCTCTTTATCTTTACCACCTGAAGGTTGGAACTGAGGAACAATTTGTTCCCCTGCAGGGTTGTCCAGGCCTGTCCCAGGCTGCCCAGGGCAGGGCTGGAGTCCCCCTGATCCCTGGAGGGGTTTCCAAGGTGTGGAGCTGTGGTGCTGAGGGACAGGGCTCGGTGGTGCCCTGGCAGGGATGGGGGAACGGTTGGACTCCAGGATCTGAAAGGTCTTTTCCAACCAAAACAATTCTCTGATTCCACGACCGGACTTTCAGCCTCTGTTTTTTTCAGCAGGGTTGTGGTGGAGCCTGAGCACTGGGCTGCTCTGTCATCACCTTGGCTCAAAGGCAGCGGCTTTAACCAGGCCTGGGAGCTGGGTGGGCCGCCCTGTACTGGGGAAACCGGTGAGCTCATCCTGCTGATTCCTCCCTAGCAGGACCACCAAACTTGCCTGGAAGGACAAGCAGACTCCACACGGCCCGGCTACTCCTGCAGCCGGCGTCCCCCAGCAGCTGCCACCGTCCCCCACTGGCCAGAACCTCTCCCAGGTGACTTCCAGGCCCGGGGACAATGAGGAGGAGGAGGAGGAGCAGCAGGGTCAGCGGGGGCTCAGCTTCAAATGCCTCCGTTCCTTCCGACACGAGATCGGCGGGGACAGCTGGAGGAGGTGGCAGGAGCCGGGCCCCGGCAGCCAGGTGAGCTCTGGAGGTCGTGTGGGCCGAACTGGAGCTGGAGTCTCTGCTGGCCCCCGGCAAACCCCTGCCCTGCCAGGGCCGACCTGAGGAGAGGGGGGGGGATAGAAAAGTGGCCCCTTCCCTGGTGCTTTGGACACAAAGGCTCCATGGTCAGGGAGATCCAAGGAGACCTCGTCTGGAAGCGGGGGTCAGATGCGCAGGTGGGCCCGGGTGGGTCTGTCCCAGTACATCCCAGTGCTGTGCTGCCCTGTGCCGACTGCTGGCACGTTTCTTCAGGACTGAACTCGGTTCCTTGGAGCAATTCCAGACCGTGGGGTTATCCCATCCCCACCCTGCCCTGCTCCTCGGCATCGCTGGCCCTGTGGTGCTTCAGGGGAAACGGGCACAGAGAAAGGGGTGACCCAGGAGGACATAGAATCATAGAATTGTCAGGGTTGGAAGGGACCTTGAAGATCATCGAGTTCCAACCCCCCTGCCATGGGCAGGGACACCTCCCACTGGATCAGGTTGCCCAGAGCCCCATCCAACCTGACCTTAAAAACTTCCAGGGATGGGGCTTCCATCACCTCTCTGGGCAACCTATTCGAGTGCCTTGTAGAGCTCCTTCCCTTCCTCTCCCACGGAGCGAGGTCCGGTTTGATGCCGGGCTGGGAACGCTGAGGAGCGGAGCTGAATCCCCTCAGGCCGGTGTGGGTCGTGTCTCTGCCCAGGAGATCGAGCCCTTCTGCCTTTTCAGGAACCAGAGGAAAAGAAAATCGCCTTGGAGCTGCTGGAGACGGAGCAGGCTTACGTCAGCCGCCTCCACCTCCTGGACCAGGTGAGCTGGGGAGCAGAGGGGCCTGCACAGGCCCGGGCAGCGATTGCCCTGATGCCATCTGCACCCCCCCTGCACCCCTCCCCGCCCACGCTGCCGGAGCCACGGCCCAGTCCCACACCCCCCGTCTCCACGTGCTCCTCGGCAGGGCTCGGAGCCTGCGGCACTGCCCGGCCTCCGGTCAGGGTGCGCATGGGCTGCTGACTGGAGGGTCTGGAGGGAATGAAGCCGCGCAGGTGAGAGCCACATTGGGCTCCTGGACTTCACAGCCATTAAAAAAAGGACTGGCCTTTGTGTTTCCTACACCCTACACCTCCAGGGAACACCTTTGTCCCAGCAAAGCCTTCCACCCCTCCGCGTTTTCTCTCCTGGGCCCAGGGATTTCCCTTTAGGCCTCGTCACTGGACGGTGCATCAGCATTGGAGAGGGAATGGGATCCTGAAGCCTCCTCCTGACCCTTCTTTCTTCCAGATATTCTATGCAGAGCTGATGAAAGAAGCCAAAAATGGGAAGACAGTCCCAGAGGAGGTGGTGAAAATGATCTTCTCCAACATCTCCTCCATCTACCAGTTCCACGCCAAGTTCTTCCTGCCGGAGCTGCAGAAGCGGATGGAGGATTGGTGAGCTGCAGGGGTGCGGGGAATCACGGAATCACAGACTGGTTTGGCTTGGAAGGGACCTCAAAAGCTCATCTCCTCCACCCTCCCTGCAGGGAGCAGGGACATCCTCAACCAGCTGCCCCAGGGAGGGCAGGGTGCCCGCCGTGCTTTGCTGGAATGGGGGCGTGGTGATGAATTTGGTCTCTCACCAGCACAAGAGCTCAGCTTGATTTGCTCCAAATGTCTTTGTGCTGGAAAGAATTTCCTTAAAATGCTCCAGCTCAGATCAGGGTGTTTCTGAAAAGCAGGGGGTGACATCTCAGGTGGTTTAGGGGTGTGAACAGCCCAGGCTGGCTGCGGGCTGGGGACATTTGAGAGGAGAAGGCTGAGAGGGGATCTTATCAATGTCTAGAAATCTCTGAGGGGTGGGGGTCAAGTGGAAGGGGCCAGGCTCTTGTCTGGGGTGCCCTGGGATAGGACAAGGAATAACGGGAACAAACTGGAACCCAGGAGGTCCCACCTCAACAGGAGGAGAAACTTCTTTGGTGGGAGGGTGAGGGAGCCTGGCCCAGGCTGCCCAGAGAGGTGGTGGAGTCTCCTTCTCGGGAGACTTTCCAACCCCCCTGGATCTGTTGCTGTGTGGCCTGCCCTGGGGGATCCTGCTCTGGCAGGGGGGTTGGACTCGATGATCTCCAGAGGTCCCTTCCAACCCCTATCTTTCTAAGATTCCCATTCTGGAGAGCAGGAAGTTGTATAGAATCATAGAATCATTCCATCCCCTCATCCAGATCATTGATAAAGATTTTAAAGAGAACAGGCTCCAGCCCTGAGCCCTGGGGACACCACTTGTGACCGGCCACCAACTGGATTCAACTCCATTCACCAGCACTCTTTGAACCTGGCCAGCCAGCCAGTTTGGGAATGCAGGAGGTCACACCAGTAAAAACCCGTGTCCTCCATCGTACTCCAGCCACCCTGTGTCCCTCGCTGGCTGTCCCCTCTGGACTGGGACAGCTGCCAATCTGCGGCTCCTTCCTGCAGGAGCCGCAACCCACGGATCGGGGACGTGATCCAGAAGCTTGCGCCGTTCCTCAAGATGTATGGCGAGTACCTGAAGAACTTCGACAAGGCTGTGGAGCTCCTCACTGTCTGGTCAGAGAAATCACCACCTTTCCAGGAGCTCATTGCTGACATCCAGGTAACGAGCCACCTCAGGGCGGGGGGACGGCTCCGGTGCTCCCCAAAATGTCCCCAGCAGAGGGTGGGAGCCGCCTTGGTGACTGTTTCTCTCCCTGTCGCTGGTGTCTCTCTCCAGAAGAGGAAGGTCTGCGCTAACCTAACGCTGCAGCACCACATGCTGGAACCTGTGCAGAGGATCCCGCGCTACGAGCTGCTCCTGAAAGATTACGTCCGAAAACTGCCACCCGAGTCCCCAGACCGGGAGGATGCGGAGAGTAAGTCTGGCTATCCCTGCTGGGGGGGATTGTAGGGGAAATAACAACCCCTGATGTTGTGAGCGGGCATCGGGATACCTGAGTTCTCTCACCAGCTGCCTGGTGCCCTTGGATAAACACGGAATCCCAGCCTGGGGGGCGTTGGAAGGGACCTCTGGAGCTCATCTGGTGCCACCCCCCTGCTCCAGCAGGGTCACCCAGAGCAGGGGGCCCAGCAGCGCAGGGTCCAGGCGCCTTTGGAATCTCTCCGGAGAAGGAGACTCCCCAAGCTCTCTGGGCAGCCTGGGCCAGGCTCCAACCCCCTCCCACTAAAGAAGTTGCTCCTCCCGCTCCCAGGGAACCTCCTGGGTTCCAGTTGGTGCCCAGTGCCCCTCGTCCTGGCGCTGGGCACCCCTGAGCAGAGTCTGGCCCCAGCCTCTTGCCCCCCGGGGGCCCTTGAGCTCTTGCTCAGCCTTGCTCAGCTCCCCTCTGGGGCTGCTCTTCTCCAGCTGAACAGCCCCAGGGCTCTCAGCCTTTCCTGGGTCCACAGAAGCTCCAGGCCCCTCAGCAGCTTCCCAGCCTTCGCCAGACTCTCTCCAGTAGTTCCTGGTCTCGCTCAGTCTGACCCTAGAGGGATTAATCTGCCCTTCAAGGTCTATGGAGGTCGGTGCTGAACGGGGATGACATTTCAGGATAATGGTCCTTCCAGAACATCCGCCAGGGAGAGCTGCAGCGCTCGGGGGAGCTGTCAGACCCCAATGGATAAGAGCAGTTCCTAATCCTGCGACCGGGGAGTGTCTGTCCCGCAGGATCCAACACCCGACACACAGCCCAGGCCGGGCCCAGGCTCTCGGGCAGCGTTTCGGGGCCGTTCGGGCTGTGTCCAGGGGAGGGCAGCAGCCACCACACGCTGGGTTCCCACTCGTGAGGGAGAGACCCGGGGCTTTTCTCCCGCAGCTTCCTAGCGAGTGTTTCACCTCTTCCCTTTCCCTTCTCCTTGCAGAGGCCCTGGAGATGATCTTTATGGTGGCCAAGCACTCCAACGCAGCTATCGCCGAGATGGTGAGTGCCTGTCCCAGCCGGCAGCGCGATTTGCCGGGTTTCCAGCCCTGCCCTGAACAGGATGGGAGCCCTGTGGGATCAGCAGAGGTCAGACCCTGCTCCTGATGCCAGACCCCATCGCACCCAGCCTGGGGAAGTCACATCTGTAACATCAGCAGTGATGTCACCGGCTGTTGGAGGCTGGGAGCTGCTCAGTCTGGGGTGAGAGAGCTGTGCCTCCTCTCCCAGTACTCAGCAGCTGGCCTGGGAGCTGGGAATGGAGGGGATCCAGGGGTGACAAGGTTGTAGGTGCTGCATTCCCCACAGAAACAAGTCCCTCTGTCTTCCCCAGGAACGGCTGCAGAACCTCTGGGTGGTTTATCAGCGGCTGGGCCTCGAGGACGACATCGTGGATCCCTCCAACGAGCTGATCAAGGAGGGGCCGATCCAGAAAATCTCCACCCGCAACAACAGCACGTCGGAGAAGTACCTGTTCCTGGTGGGAGCTGGGGTGGCCAGGGGAAGGGCAGGGAGCAGAGAAAATGGGAATGGGGAGAGGGGTAACACAGCCTGACCGGGGCCTTGCTGGGTCATCTCTACACAGAGGGAATGAATCCAGAGCTGGGGGGTTTGCCCCTCCCCGGGGCAGGGCACCCTGTGCAGGGTGTAACTGGGAACCTGCTGATCCCCTGGGGGATGCCACGTTCCCAGAGCACTTCCCCTTTGCAGGGTGGGAGAGAAGAGGGCTAGGGCAGGAGCACAGAATCATAGGATTATTTTGGTTGGAAGAGACCTTTCGGATCCTGGAGTCCAAGCGTTCCCCCATCCCTGCCAGGGCACCACTGACCCCTGTCCTTCGGCGCCACAGCTCCGGGGCTTTGAGACCCCTCCAGGGATCAGGGGAACTCCAGCCCTGCCCTGGGCAGCCTGGCACAGGCCTGGACAACCCTGCAGGGCAACAAATTGTTCCTCAGCTCCAACCTAAACCTCCCCTGGGGCAACTGGAGGCCAGTTCCTCTTCTCCTGTCCCTTGTCCCTTGGGAGCAGAGCCCGACTGCCCCTGGCTCCAAGCTCCTGAATGTCAGGGAGTTGTGGAGAGCCAGAAGGTCTCCCCTGAGCCTCCTTTTCTCCAGGCTGCACAAGCCCAGCTCCCTCAGCCGCTCCTCCCCACACTCCTGCTCCAGACCCTTCCCCAGCTCCGTTGCCCTTCTCTGGCCACACTCCAGCCCTTCCAGCTCCTTCATGGAGTGAAGAGCTCAAAACTGACCCCAGGATTTGAGGGGCAGCCTCCCCAGTGCCCAGTCCAGAGTCACTCAGTCACTTTTTAGGTTGTATTCTTCCCAAGGACCAGCTCAGCCCCAGGGAGGGAAGGACCCTTGATTCCAGAGTAGGCCCCAGTTCTGAACCGGCCAGTGCTGGACTCCGACCAACCCTCTTCCTCCCTTCTCCAGTTCAACAACATGCTGCTCTACTGCGTGCCCAAGGTCATCCAGGTGGGCGCTGAGTTCCAGGTCCACCTCCGCATCGACGTGGATGGCATGAAGGTCAGAGAAGCACCTTGTCTTTGTGTTTCCCCCGGACCTTGGCTCCTCCAAAGCGCACCCTGCTCCGGGCTGGAACGTGGCTGCTGCCCCCACGTCCTCCAGAAGGAGGGAGGAGCTGGAGCCAGGGGGGACTTTGTGGGTGAGGAAGACTCTGATCCTGTGAAGTAGCGGTGGAATCTTGCGCGTGTTGGATTTGAGGGGCTTGAAGGGCTTGTGCCCGAGGCAAGTCTGGGTCCCCAGCATTGTGGAGGAAGGTCCCCGTGGGGTGCAGGTGGGCTCAGCTGCTCCGCACCCTCTCCTCCATCTCTCTCAGGTGCGGGAGCTGAAGGACGCGCAGTTCCCTCACACCTTCCTGGTCTTGGGAAAGCAGCGGACGCTGGAGCTGCAGGCCAGGTGAGGGGAAGGGTGACGGTCCTGCAGCCCCCTGGGGAGGAGGGACAACGGCTTATCCGTCTCCCTTTTTGCACCCAGGTGTGAGGAGGAGATGAAGGCCTGGATCAAGGTACCAGGGAGTGCTGGGAGAGGCGGCACATCCCACTCACCCCAGCTGGATGGCCTGTGTGTCGGGGGCAGCCCCCCTGCCCACCCTCCAGCCCCACCTTCCCCTCTAGGCCTTCCAAGATGCCATTGACAGGAAGGAGAAGAGGAGCGAGACCTTTAAGACAGCGGTACGTGGGCTGGAGACGGGTCCCCCTGCGCTGAAGGTAACCCCCGCCCCTGCCCTCCGCAAGCCTTGGGACAGAGCTGGGAGAAGGGCCGAGGAGGGGAAGGGGCTTGTGGACACCAGGCCCGTAGCTTGGCAGCCCCAGCGATGCCATCTGCCACCCCCAGAGCGAGGAGCTGGGCCGCCGAGCCCCGCAGTGGGTGCGGGACAACCTGGTGACCATGTGCATGCGCTGCAAGGAGCCCTTCAACGCCCTCGTGCGCCGCAGGCACCACTGTCGAGCTTGTGGATACGTGAGTCCTCCCGTCCCTTCATCCCTCCTGGCCTGCTCGGGTGACCACCGAGTCACTAACACCCCTCTCCTACACCTCGAACCCCTTTCCCCGAGCTCAGGGCTCCTCCTGCCCCTCAGCTCCTCGTGGAGTTGACCCCCCAGCCCTACCCCAGTCTCACCAGTGTCCCTGGCCGGTGGTTGTAGGTGGTGTGCGCTCGCTGTTCCGACTACAAGGCTGAGCTACAGTATGATGGGAACCGCCTGAACCGTGTGTGCCACGAGTGTTACCGCTTCCTGACGGGCCATGTGGTGCTCGAGGACCGGGAGGGGAAGCACAAAGGAATCCTGGAGGTGAGCTCTGCCCCTCTCTGCTCGTCCTAGGATCATAGAGTCATAGAATTGTTTTGGTTGGAAGAGGCCTTTCAGATCATGGAGTCCAAGTGTTGTCCCAGCCCTGCCAGGGCACCACCGACCCCTGTCCCTCAGCACCACAGCTCCACAGCTTAGAGACCCCTCCAGGGATCAGGGGGACTCCAGCCCTGCCCTGGGCAGCCTGGGCCAGGTCTGGACAACCCTGCAGGGCAGGAAATTGTTCCTCAGCTCCAACCTAAACCTCCCCTGGGGCAACTGGAGGCCGCTTCCTCTTGTCCTGGCCCTTGTTCCCTGGGAGCAGAGCCTGCCCCCCTCCGCCCCCGGCTCCAAGCTCCTGAATTTCAGGGAGTTGTGGAGAGCCAGAAGGTCTCCCCTGAGCCTCCTTTTCTCCAGGCTGAACAAGCCCAGCTCCCTCAGCCGCTCCTCCCCACACTCCTGCTCCAGCCTCTTCCCCAGCTCCGCTGCCCTTCTCTGGCCACACTCCAGCCCCTCCAGATCCTTCTGGGAATGAGGGGCCCAAAACTTGAAGGACCTTCGCAGCCGCGCCCACCCCTTACCTGCCCCTGCTTTGGGGGGTTTTGTGGAGCGAGTGCCCTCTGCTTAGTGCCCTCTCTGCCTCTGCCCTGGGTATTTAGGGATTTGTCTGGGTTTTTTGGCAGAAAGGAGCCGCAGAGGTGTCGGGCAGGAGTTTGCTGTGCAGTTCCCTGCAGCTGCTGGACAAGAATGGCAAGGGGGGCACGCGGGGCTGGTTCGTCATCCCGCAGGACGATCCCCTCGTGCTGTACGTCTACGCAGCCCCCCAGGTAGGGCTGAGCTCGGCTCCCTCTGCGAGGGGACCTCCCGCCGTGCCCACCCCCTGCTTCCCACCGCTCTCTTTACTCTTGGCAGGACGTCCGAGCCCACACCTCCATCCCGCTGCTGGGCTACCAGGTGAGGGACCTGACCCTGGGCGACTCCCGCCACCTCTTCCAGCTGGCCCAGTCCCGGCAGGTCTACACCTTCGTGGCCGACACCGAGGAGCTGAAGCGGCGCTGGATGAAGGCCATGGCGCGCTCCGCCGCGGGGGTCACGCACCCGGAGGACGAGGAGGAGGAGGACGTGGACCCCTGTGACGAAGCAGAATGAGGCCGTGCCCGGTGGGTCAAACCTCCCCCTGCCCGTCCCGCTCCTGGGGGCACCTTTGTCACCGCACGGAGAAGCCGGAGCTTTCTTCCCCTCCCTCCTTGCTCTCCTCACTGGACAGAGACGATGGAGGGACCCGAGCAGGGAGGTGGAAGAAGAACCGGGCGGGGTTGGGGACACTGTGCCCGTGCAGCCAGCCCGGCCCCAGCCCCTGTCCCTGTCGCGGCCCAGGCTGTGCCGCCGGCTGCCAGCCGAGGGCAGCAGCACCTCAGCCTTCCTCCCGCCGGGGACCGAGCCCACTTCTGTAAAAGCATCTTTGGAATTGGGACTGTGGTGATAAATCCTACCTGCAACCCGCCTGTGCGGTCCAAAGAGCCGGTTTTGTTGGGGAGAATATTTTCCTGAGCGCCCCGTGGGATTGTCACCACGGCCCCCGTCGCCTCGTCCGTCACCAGCCCCGGTCTGGCTCCCTGCGGAGTCCCAGCTGAGGGTTCAGGATGTCCCTGGGTTCAGGATGTCCCTGGGTTCAGGATGTCCCTCTCCGAGCCTGTCACCGCTGCTGGCCCCTGGGGTGGGGGCGCCTCTTAAGCACAGACACCACCAGGCTGAGGCAGCCTGTGCTCCTGCCCACCCCAGACTTGCCCTGCCCCCAAAAGCACCTTCCATCCCTGTTCCTCTCTCCATCACCCGTTCCTTGAGGGAGGGGGACATGTTTTTAATCCCAGACTGGTTTGGGTGGGAAGGGACCTTTCAAGCTCCTCTGCTTCAACCCCCTGTAGGGAGCAGGGACATCTGCAACTAGAGCAGGTTGCTCAGAGCCCCATCCAACCTCCCCTGGGATGGGGCCAGGGATGGGGCAGCGACCACCTCTTGGGGCAACCTGGGCCAGGCTCTCACCACCTTCAGCACCAACAATTTCTCCCTTCTCTCCAGTCTAAATCTCCCTCTTTGAGTTTCAAACCATCCCCCCTTGTCCTGTCCCAACAGGCCCAGCTCCAAAGTTCTCCCCATCTTTCTGACAGGCCCCTGGAAGCCCTGAAAGGCCCCCAGAAGATCTCCCTGAGCAGGGAGATTTCTCTCCGCATCCTCTTTAGCTCCCCAAAATTGTTGCCTCAGCAGAAGCTGCCACTTGTGAGGCTGCCAGGAGCTGGAATGGGATGCAGGACCTGGGGAGCCCAGTGTCCCCAGCAGGCAGGGGACAACCCACCAGCCGTGAGGTGTCACGGGCTGAACGGATCCACGGAGAGGGGGAAGGGAAGCGAGTCGGAGCCCGGTACTGCAAACAGGGAGAGCGCTTGGGGATAATTTGGGGACTAAAGATGAACCACAGCCCCCGCTGCTCTGGGGGCTTCAGGAGGCCAGGAGGAGGCTGTGAGAATCATCTTCCTCCTTCAGTCCGCCCCAGGAAAGAGCAAACCGGTGACTTTGTCTCCTCCACCTTCAGAAATACTCTCAAGGGAAGGGGAGATGCTGGGAGGAGAGCTCTGCCAAAACAATCGCCCCTCAGGGCGCCACCCAGAAGCAGCCTGAGGCTTTCCAGAGACCCCCAGGAAAACACCCTCACCTCCCACCACCACCAGCACCCCTGGCAGAGCCGGCGAGCTCAGGGTGCCGCTGGGAGGAAGGAGCGAGTACGGGGAAACCCGGGGGGCTGGCGGGTGGCCCTTCCTCCTCGGCGTCACCCCGGTGTCACCGGGAACCGAACCAGCCCGCAGCGAGCGGGGAGCTGCCGTCAGTCCTGCTGCTCAATGGGCCTAAGAATAGATTTCCTGTTTACCCAGCGAGAAATCGCCGCTGGGGCAGAGGGCACCTGGGTGCTGTTTTTAACACCTCCTGCCCGCCCCTCTCCCGGGTCCCAGCCGCCCTCGGCGACCCCTGAGCCGCTGCGGCACCCATGGGTGCCGCCGGGGAGGAGAGGTGGCTG
>VWZK01005249.1:19124-31700 GCA_013396935.1 Baryphthengus martii | reverse complement strand
GTCTTGTTCAACATCTTCATCAATGACCTTGATAAAGGCATAGAGTGTACCTTTGACAAGTTTGCTGATGATACGGAACTGAGAGGAGTGGTTGATACACCGGAAGGCTGTGCTGCCATTCACCAAAATCTGAATAGACTGGAGAGCTGGACAAAGAGGAATATAATGAAGTTCAGCAAGGACAAGTGTTCCTGCACATGGGCAGTAATAACTCCACGCACCAGTACAGGTTAGGGGCTGACCTGCTGGAAGCAGTGGAGAGGAACCGGGGAATCCTGGTGGACAACAAATTAACCATGATCCAGCAGTGTGCCCTTGTGGCCAAGAAGGCAAATGTCATCCTAGGGTGCATTAAGTAGGGTGTCCAGAAGGTCAAGAGAGGTTCTGTTCCTCCTCTACCCTGCCCTAGTGACCACATCTGGAGCATTGTGTCCAGTTCTGGACTTCACAGTTCAAGAGACACAGGAAACTACTGGAGAGATTACAATGGAGGGCTAACAAGATGATTAAAGGACTGGAATATCTCTCTTAGGAGGAAAGGCTGAGAGACCTTAGGCTGTTTAGCTGGGAGAAGAGAAGACTGAGAGGCGATCTTACCAGTGCTTATAAATATCTGACGGGTGACTGTCAAGAGGATGGAGCCACACTCTTTACAGGGATGTCCAGTGAGAGGACAAGGGTCAATGGACACAAAATAGAACACAGAAAGTTCCACCTAAATTTAAGGAAAGGTTCTTTACAGTGAGGGTGGTGGAGTACTGGAACAGGGTGCCCAGAGAGGTTATGGAGTTTCCTTCTCTGGAGACTCAAAACCCACTTGGACATGTTCCTGTGAAACCTGCTCCAGGTGAACCTGCTTTAGCAGGGGTGTTGGATTAGATGATCTCCAGAGATCCCATCCAACCTCTATCATTCTGTGATTCTACAATCTCATCGTGTTCTCATCTGGACTTAAGTATGTTCAGGTACCTCAGGTCATCATGAACGTGATCTTTTCTTACAGTGGGAGGGACTTTGCCCTTCTGTCCCCATCTTGCAGTCTATTGACTTGGGAATGTGAGGAGAGAGGTTGCCAGTGAAGACTGAGGCAAAAAATGTTAAGTAACTCAGCCTTCTCCTTGTCCTTTGTTACCACCTTGCCAGTCTTGTTCATCAGGAACGGTACATTTTCTTTGACCTTCCTTTTCTGACTGACATACCTATAGAAGCCCTTCTTGTTATGCTTTGCATCCTTTGCCAAGTTCAGCTCCAGCTGCACCTTGATCTTCCTGACCCCACCCCTACACAACCAGGCAGCGTCCCTGTACTCTTCCCAGGATACCTGTCCCTGCTTCCACTGCCTGTGCAGTTCCTTCTTGATCATTTGTTTGATCAGCAGGTCTCCACTCAGACATGCTGGTCTCTTCCCTTCCTTGTCTGATTTTTTACACCTGCGGACCGAGAGCTCTTGCATTTTATGGAAAGCATCCTTAAAGTTCTGCCAGCTCTGTTGTGTTCCCTTGTTCCTGAGAGCCTTTTCCCACGGAGTCCTACTGAGTAACTCCTTGAAAAACTGGAATTTTGCTTACCTAAAATTCAGGGTCCTGACTTTACTCCTCACTTAACCTATATCCCTCAGGACTGTGAACTCCACCAGTGTATGATCACTGCAGCCCAGGTTGCCTCCAATCTTGACATCGTCTATTAGCTCACTTAGGTTGGTGACCATCAGGTCCAGTTTTGCATCCACTCTGGTAGGGCTGTCTATTACCTGGCTTAAGAAGTTATCTTCCATCCATTCCAGGAGTCTTCTGAATTGCCTATGGCTTGTTATGCTACTTTTCCAGCATATGTCAGGGTAGTTGAAGTCCCCTAGTAAGACAAGAGTGTGCAAGCACAAAGCCTCCTGTAGCTGGAGTAAGAAAGCTTCATCAGTGGGCTCCCCTTGATCAAGTGGCCTGTAGTAGACATCAGCCACAAGGTTCCCTTTGTTACCTTGGTCTCTTATTCTTACCTATAAGCTTTTGTCCTGCTTGTGGCTACTCTTTAGGGACTGCTCTTCACGCTCTATCCATTTCTTGATGTAGAAGGCAATGTCTCCACCCATTTCTTCTGAACAGCCTGTAGCCATCAACAGCCACACACCATTGATTTGTCCCATCAAGTTTTAGTAATGGCAACCAGGTCATAATTTTCTAAGAGGATGATGGTTTCCAACTCCTACTGTTTGTTGCCCATGTGCTGTGCTTTTTTGTAGAGGCACTTCATCTGGGCTATTGGCTGTGTCACCTTCTTGGAGAAAAGCCGTCTGATACTTTCGAGGTATTTCACCTATGTTTCCCTGTGGCTTCTATTACCTCAGGAGCCCCTGACTCATCTCCATAAGACTTCCAGTGTGCTGCCGTGTCACCAGCATGCCTCAGAGCAATGGACTGAGGGCCCTCGATAGCACCCCATCCCTCTAACCATGGTGTGTCATCCCACAATTTCTCACAGGCAAGCCTGACATTATCCCAGTCCCCCTTCAAGCTTAGTTTAAAGACCTGTCAACGAGCCCCACAATCTCCTGAGCAAAGACCCTCTTCCCTCTTTGAGAAAGGTGAATTCTATCTGATGTCAGCAAGCCTGGTGCCATGTAGGCCATCCATTGTTGAAAACCCCAATATTGTGGTGGTGAAACCAGCCACAGAGCCATATATGATTACACTGTGTTTGTCTGTTTCTTCCAATACTTCCTTCTTCTATTTAGAGCAATAAAGAATGTACAGTTAAGTCAGGTTGTTTTGTTATTGCACGTAACAGTGGGTGCACTGGAAATACACATAACAGGAATTTCTTTTTTATAGCCCTGGCACTGTTTCTTCAAGGAACTGCTTCTTTGCTTCCTTTACCTCCAAACAGATTTTTGCCTGGCAGTGCTCTGAGCTTATTCAAACCTGTCAATTCTCTAATGTATCACTCTGATGAAAACGGGTATCAGTGGTAGACTCTCTTCTAATGCAAAACAAAAAAACCACACCAATGTCAACTTAATTGAAAAGGAATTTATTTTCCTTACTTCAGATCTGTCAGCTAGTGTTTAAGCATAAAGTGTCACACTGAGCACTCTTCAGTGTGAAGAGGCTGTCAAATATAAAAAACAGAAGAGATTAATTACTGAGTGTATTGAAGATGATGATATGACTCTTCCCCCTCTTCCAGCATTAAAAGAGTAAAACTAAATAAATGAAAGAGAATGGCAAATCTTAACTCTTCAATAGGATCTATAATTTCCTGTCTGACGTTGGAAGAGACAGATATGGAATCCTCTGTCTCCCCTCTGCTCAGGAAATCACATTTTAGGAAAAACCAGAGTATGAGAAGAGTTGCGGTCAGTACCTTTACATCATGATAGGGAGGCTGACCTCTAGAACATGCTCTTCTCCAGCACATAAACTGTGCAGCCTTATGTTGTCTGAGGAATGCTACTCTCAAGGTAGTAGCAGGAATCTTGATGTGTGCTCAATTGGTCTAAGGAAAAATACTTATAAACTGTACTTACTGATCTAAGTATCAATTGTTTTAGCATGTTAATCACCTTTCTTGCCATGGCAGCAGCTAAAGGCTGCAAATGATATGGTTCATCAGATGTAGTTTTAGATTGCACTAGCTGCTGAATAGCTGAAATCTGTTTAAAATACTGTTAAGAGAAATGTTAGCTCCCAAATATAAGTCCTAGCCTTGAAATTTCTGCTAGTCATTACTTGAATGAAAGACGCCAGAAATAAGGATTAGTGATACAGACACAGCAAGGGCAAAGGAATCCTGATGTCTTGCTTTCTTATTTACCATAACTGGTGAAGTAAACCCCAAATATAGCTAATAATAGACCACTAACTTTCGTGTAAAAAATATCTCTAGGAAATTATGACAAGTGTTGGTTACTGCCCATATCCCAGGAACAGGGAGGAGAATGCTGTCTCCCCTCCTCAAATTTTTTTCCCATTGTACTGCACAGCTGTGTCTTCAGGTGTATATCCAGCCTTACAAAGTTTGGTTTGGTTTATTGATGGCTCTTTTTTTCTTTTTTTTTCCTCTCTTTCTTTTAAAAAGATTTGATCAAGGAAAATGGTAGAGGATATCCTTTGACAGCCATCGCAGTCAGTCTTATCGTTCCAGCCAAAATGAGTGGTGCATTCTCTCCTGCAGGACTCTGGGTGACTGTTTCCATTGAATGAACAGATGATACGCCTCCATACCACTTCTGAAGTGCCCTGGTCACATCCATCTGGAAAGAACTTTACGTAATGGAAATGATGGAATAGATTATTTGCTTTCTAGGTCGTTGATGTGTTTATCAAGGGTGATAAGCAATTTATCCTTCTTGCCCCAGGGCAACTTTCCTGCTTTTGTCCACAAAGCACTCAGCAGATCTTCGAAACCCCTTTCTGCTGTGGCTGCCACATATGCCATAGCAGGTCAGAGGCACAAGATACTACATGGCATAGGAAGTTGTTGGAGTTATTTATTTGGGGTGGGGGGTTTTTGTACTTATTTATTTAGTTATTTAATAATGATACAGCGTGGTAATTAACCCATTACCTCAGGCAAATGCTACAGTTTTGCTTATGACCTAACAGAAAGATAAAGGAGTCATCTGCATTTTCTAGCCTATATGAAAAGTCAGGATGTTCACAGGAAAACACTAAGAAGTACGCTCACTGCCTTTCTTGTGGGCCCTGAACACTGTCTGTTTTGCCTAAAATAACACCTTGACATTCTGCCTTGAAGCAGAGCAGTTCAAACACACTGGTTTAACTCTGAGCCAAGTCCATTTCTCACTGAGAACTGCACAGAGAGTGATTTAAGTGCTATTTTATGCTATTTAGCTGGAGTTCTGAAGGATCTGTCACCAAGTGCAGCAGAGCAAAGCCAAATGCTCTAATGGAGCTTGATACCCTGGAGAATAGTGGACTTCCTTAGTAGAAATGAAAATTCGTCAGGAAGGAGGGGTTCCTGTGGAGGACAGGAGCCAGCCTAACTAGACTACCTTTGAAATCCAAAGCCTTTTTCCTTTAGCTCAAGTTCTACATAGCCACATTTCATGGAGACAGCCATATTCAAGATAATTCCAAAGAAAATAAGACATATAAGCTTATTTTACCATCAGAGGATTTTATTCATGTTTGTCATATGATTACATAAAATTTATACCCCTTTCTGATGTGGAGATAGCTCTTTGAATCCTGGCATGATACTGTAAATCTGTAAATTTTCTCCACTCTCACTCTAAAACCACAAGGTATATTGATGAGCTATTCAGAGTCCTGGATATTCTCTGCATTTTATTACATAATGATGTTTAACAGTGGTGTAAATGACATTTTCCCAATAAGCAGACTTTTTCCTCATAAATTCAGTATAAAATACAAGTAGCTACCTACACAGCAGGATTTTCCAAACAAATTGTGTGATCTCACACTTGAGGCCATTCCTCTGAGAATGCTTGTGTTGCTAAATGCGAATCACAATCTGTGAAATTCATAATTTCTCTCTTCACTATATCCAGCTCTTCTAAAATTAATGATTCCTTCAAGCGACTGATATTTCATGTTCATGCTTTTATCCACACAAATTTTGAACTTTTTAAATAATAATAAAAAAAAGTATGTTTTTTTTTAAATTGCCTTTAATTTTTTTTTCTTCTTGAATGCAATTATAAAATGGTAACATACACAACTTTTAACTTTTCCCTTAGAGAGCCCTCTGTGCCTCTACATATTTGTTTGGTTAGTTGGTTGGGTTTTCTCCTCAAAATTCTAGATCTCTGGACAAGAAAATTTATAGAAATGGTTTGATATTTTTGCCAAAGATGCAATTCTTTTGGAAAAATTTCTTCTATCAAGAGCTAGCTACTCTTCGTACTACTTACTTCAGCTATATACAGCATGAAATCAGCAGATAAAAATTAATGTTTTGAAAACTGTAGTGGAATTTTGAGCAAATAATTCAGAAAGAAGTATAGAAGCAGCTTCCTCTAAAGTATTTTCTAATAAAAGATGTAAAATAAAATTCTGTGATAATGATTTGGTCCTGAAGATATCACACGAGTATTTGAATTATAATGAAATGTTGCCAGAAATTATCAGACTGCAAGCACAGTATTGTTTCACAAGGTGGCATAATTGCTCTTCATATTGTGCATGTATATTTTTCCTCAACAACCAGTGAAGGTTAATGTTTAATTAGCCTCCCAGCATAGCTGTAGAAGAGCCTACATGTATTCAAACAAAGAAAGCATAAGAAAGGTCTTAAACATAAGCAAGTCTTCAGGTCCAGTCTCAAGCTTGTTGAAATCAATAAGCAGCTTTCCAGTGTCTTTAATGCAAATTTAAGATTATCCACAGCATGTTTAAACTCTTCTGCCAGGCTTTCTAATCCTGTGTGCGATTAGCTACAGGAGACAATGTATTAAACTTCTCAGGAAAAAATTAGCTCATAATGCTTAGCTCTCATCTGGCTTTTTAGAAATCTTATTGTGATCACTAATAAGCTCAGCTGGTAATAAGAACTGGATGCTGCATTGACACATCCATAGTCCTACCAATTTCAATGGAAATGCTTCTAAGCAAATTCAAAACACTTGCATGTTGCAGAAGTGGGTTCTAATTAGAATTCTTGGTATTTTGCTCTCTTAATGTTTCAGTACAATTTTTATATTCTTAATTCAAACTTTTGAAATTAAACTCTAGTATCAGGAAGGGAAAGTGACATAATGTACAAGTGAATATTTTTTTTCTAGGTTTGGGTAACACTGGCAAAACAATGTTTTTGCAATATTTTCTGCAAAGAGTGAGTTTTTAAAGTATTGTTATTTGTTCTTTATCCAGACATTTCAAGTTGCAGACTACAAGGACATTCTATTAAGTGACTTTGATGCCAAGTCTGAGGAAAAGTAGTATTTGAGTAAAATTCCTAGCAAATTAAAAAAAAAAAAGTTCTTTTTTTTTTATCAGCTTGTTAACATCCTCTTCAACAAGTCTTAAAAAACACTGAGGAAATTCACCAAACCTTAGGATCAGAAAGAAGCTTACATTTAGAAGTCTTCTGGGCTCACAGTTCTCTCTTTTCAATTTTTCCTTTTAATGTCACATGGTTTGGTGACGCTAAATATTGGAGGAGGGTATGTGTATGTGTTTATTGTCACTTTTGTCTGATTTATAGTGGAAGATAACTATTTAGTTCTTCCTCATGGAGCAATAGCCGCTAACCTCTATGTGAAGAGGCAGTGAAGTGCTGGCATGTGAACCCCAAAGCCCTGAACTGAACTTGACGCCTGGATGAATTTCACAACCAGGTAAAAGGGGCTAAGGCTCACCAGGTGCCTCCTGTTGTAATCAAGGGCAAGACTGGGTTGGCCTCTGTGTTTGCCACCAATAAGATCTTTTAGCTCCGCTGCTGGCGGCAACCCAGTAGGTGTTGAGTGGTGGGGACACATGCCATGCCAGACGTTGATGTGAGGGATAGCCCCCTCGGTTGTAAGAGGGCCCTCCAGGAGAGGAGGCCAGGCCAAGCACACCCTGAAATGATGAGAAAAAGATGCCATTTAGGTGGTGATTAGAGGGTGTAGATAAAAGGCTAATAGAGCTTCTTATTGGGATCTGCTGCTGGGAGTTGCTTCAGCTGCTCGGAGTTGCTTCTGCTGTTGTTGGGAGTTGCTGCTCTTGGGAGCTGCTGCTGCAGGAGGGGTTTGTGAGTAGTTTTGTGGAGTCAAGGATAATGGATTGGGTAATATATCTTTCTGGTATTTGTTGGATTGGTTTGTGGCTGGCTGTGTTGGGATACGGGGCATGGTTAATATCTCCTTATGTTATTGTGGTTTTGGACCAGTGTGACTTTTCTTCTGTTGTGTCACCCACAGTGAGTGAGTTTATTACTTCTTTTAAAAGAGAGGCTTTCTGTTGTGCTCCTTACAATTGTGGCTACATCTTTACCAGGATGATGTACATGGCTTTCTGTCTATCCTAAGTACATTTGGAGATGCAGCATATCACTAACTTTCTTTCAAAGGGCAGAAATTACTACACTTAATGCTTATCTGCCATTAAAATAATAGTAATAATGTGTGACAAAAGTGTTAATACAGGAAGCAACGCTGCATTCCCTAGTATCAGAAATCTGCAAGAACCTATAGGAAGCAGACTTCTGTCAACAATTCTTCTGGGACTAACAGGTCTTCAGGCCCCCTGAAATGTTCTTGGGGTTCTCCTGCTTGAGATTCTTTCAGGAACATTACCCCAAGCCATTCGGGCCAAAGAACACTTCTTGAGATGACAGCTGGAGAACCTGCTCCAAATTTGAAAACTTCCGGGTTTTGCAGGATTTTGGAAAAGTCTTTTTGCCTACAACCTCTACCAGTGCATGCATACTGTGGCTCCAGAGTACTTTCACACTTCCAGATTAGAGCATCTCTTTTGGCCCAAGAGCTGCCCATAAAATATACTGTCTCATCGTGTAGCTTCAAAGGAGAAGATGATGTGCCTGTGAACTAGAAGAATACCACAGTCCTTTCCAGCCATGCACCTGATCAGATGTCAGGATCAAGCCTGTGTGGTGTGTTGCAAAACATATCTGCACTGAGGTTAGATAGCATGAGAGTGCAATGGACCTGTGACGGTGGGAAAAAACCTTCCTAACTTACATGAGTATTTCCTATGGAGATCAGCCCCTATGAGGAGAAATGATATACAATCTCCCAAACGCGTTAAAACGACTTGAGACTATGCCTTCCACACAAGTCTGCAGCTATTGCAGCACCTGAGGAGGAGCAAAGTAAATACTGCTGTCCATCACATAGGACTGTTTAATGTATCCCACAGAGAAGTAGGAGCTGTGTATGGGTGTCTCTTATAAGAGAGGGTGACTTAGTCTCATTTATTTCTATTCTACAATATGAGGGAAAACAAAATACATAAAAAATGAACAGTTTGAAAGTGGAGCAAAATAAAAGAGGTCAAATAAAATTTACATATAAATTGCCAGTGTAAACCTAAGTGTCATAACAACTCTTCATATATAAATGTTGCAAAAAAAATTTCAAATCAGAAAGGATTTTTGTAAGTATAGACTTCACAGCCTAGCCCATCACATACGTTATTTCAATTTGGCTTTAATCCAAAAATAAATTACAGGAGCATAGAGTTCCACGTTTATCTTTCATTAAATTTCAGACCAAGTGCATTCATTTCACAAGTAAAAGATGAGTTTACTAATAGATGATGTTGCAAAGTCATCTTGAATTTAAAATCCGAGTTCCTGCTGGATTTTCAGAACTGTATGTAAATATGGAAGATGTCAAGGTTTTGTTTTCTGTAATGCCTGTAGCACTTCACCAATCTCAGTCTGGAGCAGGACCGAGTACATGGAGCTTCAGAAATGGCTCTTTGGACAGCAGTGAAGGAGGAGGACACTGAACTCAGATTCCTGCTCCAGTAGCTGTCATTGTTCTGCAAGGAAATGGTGGTAAGACTGTAAGTGTGTGGATGTGACTGAATATACACAAGGAGCTGATGTCTTCTGAAAGAAAGGGTAATATTTATTCAAGATCTGTCTGAGTCTAGTGCTTAGTAAAATCAACAGAAATGGCTTTAATCAAATTCAGCCAGATGGCTGTGAGGGTTAATAGATTTGACCTTTAATTACTTTCAAAACCCAAACTGTATATAGGAATGAAAATGGCTGTAGTCACATGTTGCAATAATGCAGGCACCACATTCAGGACCAAGTTCAGCATAAATACGCTGGAGTTTTAGAGCATATGAATAAAAATAAAGACAATAAAATTATTTAATGTATCATTAATGCTTATACTTGCCTAGACGTATCAACGAATAATTACATGCTTACAAAAATGTTAAAGGGTAGCTGGAAGTTACAACTACTGCTCTGCGAGTAGTGTCTGTATGCTTCCACAATAATACTGAGGGCCCAAGGAGAATGTCAAGCTTAATGTTTTCAAAAGTTTGCTCTGCAAGGCAACTGAAATTTTTTTTATCTTCTATAGATGGACATGCTAGCTCTGATGCAAACCATTTTTGTGGGGTGGGCACGTTATGGTGTATCACTTAGAGCTAAAAGTTAAAAATTTTCTCTAATCTCACACCTGAAAGAGAGCTATCCACTGCTTCCTGGTGATATTTTAAAGAATGGAAGTGGAAAAAGTTTTGATTTGGTTTCAAAGACTGAGGCCCTACTGCAAAACTTTCAGACCTGTCTGATCAGTCATAACAATAGCTCCAGTCCTTTCAATAATGAATATTCAGTCTTGAGTTTCTCTTTCCTTGCATCAAGAAGATCCATTTGTCACTGGTTTTTCTTTTGATTTTTTTGTTTTGTTTTGAAAATGACATTCATTACCATTACTCTTTCTTAACTTCCTGTCAGAGCTTGAGTTGATTGTAGTGGCTGCTGGAACCTCAATTGAATCCATCCCTAAGGCTGCTTTTTGAATTCGTGCAATATGTTACCAAGATCCTCTTAAAAAGAGCACAAAATAGTTACCTGAAATTGTTTTCAGATCTAATTGTTGCCCAGCTTAACAAGTTATTATATCAAGTAGTTAATTTAACTGCAAAGGCATTCTGGGTTTCACTCCTTTACTGAACACAGGTACAGGACTACTGTTAACCGCTAGATGCCACCATTGCTCCTATAAAAGTGGTCCAATCTGTGTCTCCGTCAGTCCATAAACGTCCACAAACATCCGATTTCTGCACTCTGTATCAAAATACTAGTATAGCATTGAACTAAAAATATAAATATAGGTGCATACATCTAATATTTCTGCTCCAAATATCCTTATACTTGGTTCCTTTATAAGCTGGCTTGATAACCTACACCACTTTAATGTCCATTTTCATCTTTGTAGGGTGTAAAAGGCTTTATGGTCATCTCTCATGCGTCTGACTGCTCTTTTTTATAACAAAAATAAGCCTTGTCAGACCTGAGGAGCTGGCATAGCTGACACCAACTGGAGCCATTTCAGTGTATCCATAAGCAATGAAAGTAGCTTAGCATCATACATTGTACCTCTGCAGCTGCATAGCAGTAAGTTGTCTGAAAATTTAGAACACTGTGATGATGGGGCTGTGTAGGTGTAAAGGAGCCCTTACTACTTGTTGTACTGTGTATAACTCGCTGGTATCCAGGAACCCCAACTGTTGCAGAGAGAAAGGGGAAAGGGGCAGGAAACAGTATTTCTAAGTGGAAGACTCATATGGAAAGCTGAGACACTCCTAATACTTGCAATTCCTAATGCCATGGAAAAGGCTTTCTGAAGGACAGCCTTCCCACTTAGCTTGCTGCCTGTTAGTAGCTTTGTGAAGATATACTCCGGCAGAATCTGCCACCTTGTTGCTTGCAGAACATCTTGAGTGTTATTGATATACCCAGATGCATTGTCTGGACTGTTGTTTTTAGTGGTGACACTTGGAATGATTGTGTGCCTGATATCTTAGGCCTTGCTGCTTGGCCTTATAAATGCATCAGCCTGTGTATGTGCTGAGAGGGAATTAGCGATGGGCTCCTCTGGAGTGGGTGCTCAGCCCTGGGGAAGCTAGAGGGTATGCTTCCTTAGCCTGATGCTCGCACATCAAAACCACAAAGTGCACAAAGCCTGCTCACAGCATGTGGTGCAGGCACATGAAAAAAAATTGAAAATTCCTTCAGTAAGTGACCTCTTCATAGTTAAAGACTGCAGAATAGGCTTTTTTTCCTTTGCTAGGTGGGAAACGTAATTTCTGTCTTTTTGGAGAAAGGCTTGAAATTTTTTGTTCACTATTCCCTTATCTTTCCTGGCTTAACACAACACCAGCTCCCACACTTCTCCTCTTGCCTTGACTTATGTCTGACAAAATCATGTGAAATGATAGGCAATCCCATAGACTTAGCTATGAAAATTGGCGGTTTTGCTGACAAGCTGTTAAACGTATGTAACTATGTGTATGTTACTTCAGTAACTTGGATGTACTTCAGTGAAATTACAAATGGATGCAAGGAGCAACTTACGGATTTTGCTGGAGAGGAGTATCTTACACAATTGCATTAGGGATGCATATAAATATGGAGGACATGAGGGAGATAACTTCAGAATTGAACCTGTCCTTATAGGCACAGTGGTCTGAACGTTTAATTCCCGTTGTCAGTCATCCTGGGCTGTGGACAGTGCAGTCACCTGAGGTTGGGAGGATGAGAGGCAATGTGCCAGCATCTTGGTGGTCATGATGACACTATAGTCAGGCTGAGGGAATCCACACCACAGGAAAAGACATGGTCAGGAAGTGCTACAGTTCTTGGCTGAAAAGCTGTTAAGTATTCGGGGCCGGGGAGCAGAGGGTAGAGCAGGGTCAGTGCAGGCAGCTTCCCTCCTCCTGAAACGCCATCCATCACCAGCCTCCGGCCGTATGAAGCGGCTTTAGCAGATGAGCCCCCGGCCTCTCCCGACTCGGTGGTAGGAGCGGGACGCATCGGTGCCCGCCCCGTGCCCAGCGGCGCAAACAGGGACCCCCCCGCCCCACTGCCCAGCCAGCGGCCGGCTTCGGCGCCGGACGCTGCAAGGGA
>VWZK01005249.1:8393-18925 GCA_013396935.1 Baryphthengus martii | reverse complement strand
CCCGGCAGCCGGCGGGGAAGGGGAACCGGAGGAGGAGGAGGAAGGCGGCGAGAAGCGGAGCGGCCGGCCCGGCAGCAGCCACAACGGGAGCGGGGACTGGGGGGGCGCCCCGGGCTGCGCCAAGCTCCGCAACTTCCTCTACGTGGGGGTGATGACGGCCCAGAAGTACCTGGGCAGCCGGGCGGTGGCGGCGCAGCGGACGTGGGTGCCCTCGGTACCGGGCCGCGTGGAGTTCTTCTCCAGCCAGGGCTCCGCCGCGCCCCCCGGGCTGCCCCCTTTGCCCGTCGTCGCGCTGCCTGGTGTGGACGACTCCTACCCGCCGCAGAAGAAGTCCTTCATGATGATCAAGTACATGCACGACCATTACCTGGACAAGTATGAGTGGTTTATGCGGGCGGACGACGACGTCTACATTAAAGGTGACCGTGTTCCGCCCCGCGGCGGGAGGGACGGAGGGTGGGAAGGGAGCGGTGGCCTGGGGGCCCGGCACGGTCCCACCGAGGGTGGGGAGGGTTCGTTCCCGCCCGCGTACCGGCGGGAAGGGGAGGAGACGCCAGGGATACCTCGGAGCCCACCTCGCCCCGACGGCGTTTGCTTCCCGCCCCCGTGTGCGGGCGTGGGGTGCCGTCCCGGCGCGGAGATCCCCGTGGGAATCCCGAGGTAGCCCCGCTAGGCCGCGGGTACTCCTGGGGAGGCCGCGGCGCCGGGGCAGGTGGGAGAAGCAGAGGCGGTGGGTTAGACCGCGTCAGTAACGGTAAGCGGTCCCTGCGTGGCGGTGGAATGTCGGTGTGGCGGGGCCGAGGCTCTGCCGTGGGCGGGTGGAGACGGTATGGTCAGGTCCGGTCCGGCGGGCGGCAGGGTAGGCGTGGGCAGGAGAGCGGCAGGATGTTGCCTGTCCCTCGTCTCCTTTCTGCCTCGGCCGGGCAGCCCCCGCCGCGGCTGCGGCTCTGCCCGGATGCTCGGATTCGCGACTCTTCGGAAATGATGTTTTCAGCACTAGTGAAAGTTCTTTGCTGGTTTAACGACGCTTCGGCTGAGCAAACGCAGCCTCTGAAGGCTATTTGTGAAGTTGCTGTTCTGCTTTGCAGTGTGTGCCTCTGGAACGTACTACTCCTACTTCCATGAGAATTTTATAGCACCGTTAGGAAATTACGTCTTGCAAGACGATTCCTTTTGGCCTGCGCTTGTTGCTGCTGTTGCTCCTTGCAGTGTCCTGATCTTAGGAAAGAAAGAGAAGCGGAAGTTGTAGTCATTAACATAGTTTTTGAGCGTGGTTGCTTGCACTCTTAAAAGCAATTTTGAAAGTTAACTGGAGGTAACTGTATAGTAACTGGAGGTGACAAGTATGCTACCAAATAGGTAAGCATACTTGATTTTGAGTCGTTTAATTGGGTTGTCAGCTATCATTCATCTGTGGAATTCTCAGACATGTACACATATATGCATATATATCTGATTGCAGATGTAAAAGTTGTCAGTGCTTTCTTTGGTTTCATTTCAGAGTGGTAATGAACCTCTCTTTAACAGGTTCCAAGGTTCCGAGTTAAACCTATCCAGAAGCTTTGAATTTCTATACATATGAAACCAGTTTCTTGAAATAAATAGGTAGAGCTTGAAGGAGAAGCGTGTAGACATTGTTGCACTGGCAGTACTTTGCAAAGAGCCCAAGTTTTGCCCTGTTCCAACAATTACTCTGTAATAAACTGTATTTATCTGGGTTGATTTAGGTTTGTTCTGTTATAAAATTAATCCCGTTAAAAGAATACCTGTCATTTCTTCTCCCCTTCCTCCCCAGTCTGGAACTGCAGTGGCAAATTATCCTACATTAGAGAGAGTTTTAAACTGGTAAGGGAATACTTTCTATCAGTATTCGTTGAATAAAACAAGGTTTACTGGTAAAATTAAGTTTTGATCATATTCTAGCTTTGGCAGGATGAAAATGACATTGTAATGTTAGTTAATATTAATTAAAAAAGAGAAATCTTTGAAAGGTAAACTTGTCCAAGGATATTTTGAATTAGGTATAGGGTACTGCATTGGAAATGATTTCCTGTGACAATGTCAGGTGCCTGTTACATTTTTTAAAAAGCTTGAGGTACACGAAAAGAGATGGCTGGCAGACTAGACAGAGAAATAATAGTAATCTTTTACTTTCAGGTGAAAAATTGGAGGAGTTTCTTCGCTCACTGAACAGCAGTAAACCTCTGTATTTGGGACAGACTGGACTAGGTAATATTGAAGAACTTGGAAAACTTGGTCTGGAGCCTGGAGAGAATTTCTGCATGGGAGGGCCGGGAATGATCTTCAGCCGTGAGGTTCTCAGAAGGATGGTGCCACATATAGGTGAATGTCTTCAAGAAATGTACACCACTCATGAGGATGTGGAGGTGGGCAGGTGTGTCCGAAGGTTTGGCGGAACTCAGTGTGTTTGGTCATATGAGGTAAGTGACAGAGTAAACTACAATGTGCTGTTTGTTTACGTAGTTTCACATCTTGCAATGTAGGTAGCTGTATCTGCGATCTCTTTCCACCATAATTATGTTTTAATGCATGCATCAGAATGTAAACTGTAGATTGTAAGGAAAAAAGAGAGGAAAACATGCACGGCATGTTGCTGCAACCATATTTATTTCTATTTGTGTCTTTCAATTTTCATCGGTGGTGGTTACTACAGCCATGTGGTAAGTATTGCTACGCTCGAAGTTTCTAAAGTGTTACCTTGAGGATTTCTACATGTAATCCTTGACAGGATAGTGCTGTAATTGGTTTATGCTATTCGGGTTGGATCTTTATAAGAGCTTGGGTTTGGATAAGCATGTGGCATATCTGCTTGTTCTGCATTGCCAGTTCTTAAAATATGTCGTGGTATTTGAAGAATTGCCTGTGTTTTCTTAATTAGCCCAATGTATTTTAATGGAGTTCATTACTGGTCAAAGCAGAAATAGAGTTGTTTGTTGTTTTTTTTTTTTCTCTTGTGCGTAAATGATATTTGTTGCGCTCTCTGTGTATGTGATACACTTTTAATGATGTTTTTCTTAGTGTCAAACAGTTTTAAAATGTATTGAGAACACATGCAATGCAACAAATCTACCTATACTGAAGTCATTTTAGGAGCAAATTACTTAATTGAGCAGTAGCATTTTCTAAAGTTATAATAAAGGTGTGTTGCAATACTTAAGAAGTTTGTTTGTGATGCCATAAATAAAATTCAGGCCTATTTCTCTGGAAATACTGTGGTTAGTGGCAAGACTGTCTTTGCAGATAAAAATAAACTAAGCATGCAACTGCTGGAAAGGGTAAAGGGTGATAGCTAATATGATGAATATGATTTTAGTTATTTTGACTGGTTCTTTAATAGATACTTGCCCTTGTGACACTCACTCACTAAGCAGAAAGAAGTCGTTTAAATGGGCCACTGAAAGAGGTTATGTGCTATTAACGACAAAAAGACAGGAATAATAATTAATTTTGCGGATTAACGCTTTTTTGAATGGCCTGGGGAAAGGTGGCCATTTTAAAAAGGAGTTCGGTAGGCTACAGTGCTTGTAAACAGGTCAATGAAAGTAAATACTGAATAGTTGGTAGTAACTAGGTGGAAATCTTAAAGGTGGAAATCTCATCCTTTACTTCACAATAGAAAGGTGCTTTTAGAGGTTATTTCAATAAATGTAAATGCCAATGTAAAATAATACACCAGTTGCACTGGTAGAGCAGGGAAAGCATTTATGGTGAAGACATATACTGATGTAGGATTAATGGTTCTTAATCAAACTTCCAAACTGCATGCTGCATTGGCAGCTTAATCTTATACTCTGATGTGTTTGGGCTGTGCCTGTACAAGGTTGCTTTCAGATCCTGATAGGCATGTGATTCCCACTGATCTGTATCATATAGTATGATTCTGCCTTAACCGTTGTACCTTAAAAAGAGTTTTGGTTTTGTTCTTCTGCTTTGTCTTCTTGGGCAGAAATCTGGGGAAGGGAAGAAAACTGGTAATAAGGAACTTCATTACTGTGGTTGTAATTTACTGTGATGTTGAATGTCCAGGCATTTTGACTCCAGGCACTGAGCTTAAGTGGAATATAGTGAAGCAGTATGTTTACTTTCTTCAGTTTTGGAGGGATAAGACTGCCAAGAAGCTCAGCTTTTTGTGGTAGGATTTGGTCCTGAAAACATAAACTTTTTTGAAAAAACACATGTTTTTATGGGATCTGGAATAGTGTGACACCAGTCTTGAGTGTCAATTGCTCTTGAAGGCCCTAGGTCTATATAATAAAGAATAGGAAAAGAAAATGTGTTAAGCATTGCAGCAACAGGTACTCATTTGTGACCAGTATTTCCATTTCTTAGAAGAATCTTTGACTTTCTTGCCTGTACAGGAGATGCTCCAGAAAGTGCAGATGATTAAGACAAAGCTACTTAGGATGCTATCCCAGTGTCAAACCTGTGTGGAAGAGAAGAGGTGAAATAGGCTGCCTGGATAGGGAGAAGTTGCATTAGTGCTTTGTATTGTGTAGCTGGTTGTTTCAAGCAGTCTGATACTGCACCTGAACAGATTGGTGTGTTGCGTGTTGGTAAATTGTTCAGAGACAAGGGCGACTTTTTCCTAGGGCACTGAAAATGTTGCTGTGTGCTTTTTCATTCCTGACACAGGTCAGCAGCACTCTTTGTGTGCTAGAAGGGGAATTACTCCTTCAGATATATGTGCAAAACATGAGACTGAGGCCAGAACTTTCTGCATAGGCAGCTGCACTTTTGTCTTGAAGTCGTCTTGTTGTATTTAAATATGAAACTGAGTCCTGTTGAACTGCAAGATTTTATGAGCTTAGCTGTTTTTGGAAAGATGCTTAATTTGTATATAGTACGTGTTGCTGAAGACTAATATAAACGGGAAAGAATTTCATTAAATTCATGGAAGCAGAAAAGCACTAGAAAGTCACTGTTACATCATTTAAAAATAGATTTATTTTCTAAGAACTGGACTGGAAAGTCTCTTTTTGGTGATGATGAAAGAAATCAAAGATTTCAAGGGGAAACCCGAACTTGTTGATCTTTGCTGGGTGGCTCAACTGGTGTAGGTAAGACTGGCTGCCTCTCAGGGCTTATTCTGCTGCCATTTAGAGTTAGCTAGTGAGCTTGTGCTGACGTAAGTATGCTTGCTGGCAAGGAGAAGGTTACAACTTTTGACTTTTATTCTTGTTCCAATGTTATTTTTTTTTCAAATGAATAAGCAAAGAAAAGGTATACAAGCCTGCAATAAGCTACTCAGCCACTCTTATTCTTGGGGCTTTATAGAGCTTAATTAGCATTCTGGTAGATTTGAAGCCAATGCTAAAGGCTGGGTCTCCCACATACCAAATGACTTTCGACTGAGGTAGTGAGTTTCTCTCTGTCTCTGCTGATGGAGCTTCTACATTTTAAATAAAGAATTAGTCATCAGATTGCTGAGAGGGTGAATCTAATAACAGTTTTTTTAGGGCACTTGTGCAGAGTGTAGAATATAAAAACCTGCCCTTGGGCTGCAATTTGACAGTTGCTCTAAGCCAACATAAATATGGGCTTTCATTGGAGGGTGGTTGCTGCTTTCAGTTGCTGTCCTGTCCTGCAGGACTTGTGCAGCTCTACAGTGCGCTGAAGCAGGGGTAGGATCCACTTGAAACCTGAACCTTACCAAAAGTGTTTCCTTCAGCTGAATCACAGCAGTACTCACAGCAACACTTTGCTGGGCATGAACCTCAGAAAGAAGAGTTGGTCTCGTTCAGCCAGGTAGGAATGGGCAGGAGAGTGTCAAACTGCCCTTCATGGCAGCGGTTTACATTCGAATTGGCTGGAGGCAACAATTAAACTGTAAGCTAAATCTAGTCCTCTTTCTTGCTACATGAGGAAGTATCTGCTAGAAGCGTATTTTGGATGGATTATTTTCCTTCTACAAAAGATCTATCCTTGTTCTGATATATTTTTCAACTATATCTTAATTTATCCTCCAGTTTTGACAATGCTGTAATGATTAAGGTGTAATAAACCTGACAAATTTGTCTAAAATATCTCTGTAAAAAACCTTTTTCTCTTTATTAGGTGTCAGCAACCTCTGCTTCTCCAAATCAGTAACAGCAGAGATTAAACAGGGCCTTTTGCTTTTGTGCTTTCATAATCCGTATTTCAATCCAGTGCTCTTCCACTAATTTTGAAGCCTGTAAATGAAAGAAGAGATTTGGTTGATTTTTAATGACTCAGATTTGTTTTATTCTTTGAAAACAGATTTTAAAAACTGATATGCTGTGGTTTTCCTTGCTTTGCTGTTTAGGAGAGACTTGACTATAGAGGACCATTTGATAAAAGAGAGTGATTGCTTTATTACCTTCTTTGTTTTTTTTTTTTGTTATGTTTCTGATTTTGGAAGACGATTCTGTAATTTGTAACCTAAGTTTATAACAGGTCGAATAGCATAGTTCCACAAAAGGACAAAATAAATAATCAAACATTGTCAGAGTATAAATACTGATCATCAGAGAATGTATTTCTTCAGAAAATAAAATGAAAAATGCAGCACAAAAGATTTAAAGATTATTTTTCAGTGTATTTGGGACATTTATTCTGATGTTAAGTTTGTAAATTTTATTGTGGCCTTTTTTTTTCCCTCTTTCTGTGGGTGAAAATATCATTGAATCATAGAATATCTCAATTTAGAAGAGACCCATCAGGATCATTATGTCCAATTCCAGCTACACTCATTTTGAAATTAAAAACTACATTCATACACGGCATCACATGTATCATGACCAAATGGGCTGATGAAGGAAGAGCAGTGGATGTCATATTCCTTGACTTCAGTAAGGCTTTTGATACTATCCCCCNCTACTGGAGAGAGTCCAACGGAGAGCTACAAGGACGATTAAGGGACTAGAACGTCTCTCCTATGAAGAGAGACTGAGTGAACTGGGGCTGTTTAGCCTTGAAAGGAGACGGCTGAGAGGGGATCTTATTGATGTCTGTAAATATCTGAGGGGTGAGTGTCAAGAGGAAGGGGACAATCTCTTTTCAGTGGTGCCCAGTAATAGACCAAGAAATAATGGGTTTAAGTTAGAACATAGGAAGTTCCACCTCAACATGAGGAGAAACTTCTTTCTTGTGAGGGTGACAGAGCCCTGGAACAAGCTGCCCAGAGAAGTGGTGGAGTCTCCTTCTCTGGAGACTTTCAAAACCCACCTGGATGCATTCCTGTGTGGCCTGCCCTAGGTGATCCTGCTCTGGCAGCAGTGTTGGACTAGATGATCTCTAGAGGTCCCTTCCAACCCCTAACATTCTATGATTCTATGCTTCTATGATCTTTGATATTTTTGTAATGTGTACATTGATATTGAAAGAAAATACTGTACTTTGTACGTACAAGCAGTCTGATCTACATTAATGATTGCATCTGTTTTATCATAGTTTGTTTTTTTTTGTTTGTTTGTTTTACAAAGTTCTGTGACATCCATAGAATACAATCTCAGTGTAATTATTTTTTTTAATACTAGAGCTCTCTAATATCCTATTTATTGCTGATCCCCAGTAGTTACAGTAAATATTAAAGTAAATGTCCTGTGAAAATACCTATTTGGATTGAACTGCAAGCTTAAAAAAGTTTCCTGTGCAGTGCACTCATATTGTGAATGTCTCCAGAGATGCTGGAGCTTTTGTAAGCCATCTTCCATCTTCCTCTAAAAGTACTCTGTTGTCAATTTTCTTTCCTGATATATTTTCATTTTTCATTCAAGGCTTTGCCTGCCTCTGTGGTGAGGGTATTGGTGGATCACGAATCAGTTTTGGGTTGAACACTATACCAAGCTGAAGCACTAGAGGTGTATTTGCCTTTGATGATGATAAGATGGTATTTTGCTCATTTGGATACTGGAATGATTGGTCTTGAAGCAGTGGTACCCACCCTCACTTAAGCTGTTGGTTTTGGGAAGTTTCATTCAGTAGTTACATAAAGGCAGCCATCATTTTAGAAAAACATCTATCAGTGACCCTAGAACAGAAATGTGTAGAAAAGTGGATAATTAAGACTCCAGCAGAGGTCTCTGAAAGTATATGGAGATAAATGAGATGATCATAGAGGCTTCAGAACTATTTGCATAAATAGCCAATTACTGCTATGGGATTGTGCATGTGGTCTCAACTTGTTATTATGAACTGTCTGATTACTGCGCTACTCAAGGTAGTTAAGCTTTTTTACTTTAATGTCATTCTCACCTGGTTAAGAAAGGAAGTTATATTTCTATACCATTGTAGTATAGTGTTTCTGTGTGTATGTGATACCAAATAAAATGCAAATAATTCAGTCTATATCCTTTTGCAGTAACTGTGATGCTAAAATTGGGTTACTACTTTTGCCCGGTGCAGTTCTGTCTAGTCCTTCTGTGAACTGCTTGCGCCTGTTGCACCATGCAGATTCCCTGCTCTTTCCCTTGCTTATTAAGTAAACTGCTGTCATTCATTTGCTGTTTTACCTGGAGAATTTGGGCAGACTGCCTGGAGGTGCTGCCTCCCTTGGGTTCACATACCCTGGGGATTCCCTGTCCTCTTACCCCTTCTGGAGACTGCAAGATCAGCTAGGCTTGGAGTTCAAATGTTCATGGTGAGAAAACAGAGTCATCCCTGGTACTTGGATGTTACTGAGACACCCAAGAGTTTCCCCATGTGATTCAGCAGGACTGCAAGAGTCAGAGATACTTTTCTGGGGGGTCTGTATTGTGAAGGATTCAGACGGTATTCCCACAGCTACCATGGAGGTGTATACCAGCACACACAAGCCCATGTCTGTGATCCACTGTGTGATAGGATCTTAGCTGTGGAACCAAGAGCTAAGGGAGCTGTTTCTCTCTTTGAGGGTTAGCTTCTTTTGGGTTTCTGGCTTGTTTGCAGATTGGGTGCTCTATCTATCCTCTTGTGCCCCAAGAGGAAATACTGCTTGTGCGTTTTTGGAATCACAGAATCATAGAATTGTTTTGGTTGCAAGACTCCTTTAAGATCATCATATATAATTGTTAACCGAGCACTGCCAGGTCAGTTTGACAGCCATGTAATTCTGTCTCCTGGTGCTGCGTTACTAAGGTGCTTGAGGACTCTGGGGATGTGTTTTCATTTCCACGGTGTGACTAAAGACAGGATACACCTTCCGTTTCATGTGTTTTCTTCTAAGATGCCAGCAGCTATTTATGTGCAGGGCTATGTGGGCTAGTTAACAGCTTTCTAGTCTGTTTTGAATGTTCATTCATGCTTAAAGCAAATATTTCAAAGCTTTCTTTAAGAATAAGCTCCTGCTTGAATTACCAAAGCATCCCACAGACAAGCAAAAGAAAAACATTAGGAAAAATTCTTAAGTGATTGAAAATGTGTCTTTAGTTCTGCATATAGGTATCCTGAACCATCTCTTGAACTATATGGAAATTTGAAACTAAACATGTTAAACTTTTTTCTTATGATTGCTAGCATTTTATTGGAAGTGTTTTCTCTTGTGCAATTGATATGTTGAGGGTTGTATTTCCATAGAAGTCTAATGCAGAAGGCTAGCTGTTTGAGAGTGTTTAAAGATAGTGTTTGACATGATATGATGCGATGGTGGCACAACTGTTACAAGATACATCTAATTCAAATTCATCACATCATCACTCTTGACAGTGCCTGTCACATTATACAAAGAATAAACTTGTCTTTTTAAAAACAACTTACAGATGAAGAACTTGTCTGCTTTAGGGTCAACAGTGGATTCAGTGCTTCAAGTGAATCCACGAAACAAAGCACAATTAAGTTTTTACCTAGTTTTCTGTACTTCACCTTAAAATCAAGTATATCAAACCACATGGGTAGCATTAGATTCTATAGATATTCCCAGAATTATCTTTATTTTCAAAATTTTGTCTTTCCTTGGTGTTCTGAAATAAATTTCCCTTTCATGTGTACAGATTTTATTATGGTTACTGGTCACACTTTGACAAAGAGTTTTGTTAAACTGTCCCGCTTGAGCCTTTTGGAAGATTAAGTGTTTATTGCAGATTACTGTGTAAAAAAAATAGTATATAATTGCTCAAAGTGTGTATACTCTAATCAAAAGACTGCTAGTATACAGATTGTTTCCTAGTGCTCTCTGCCAACCCCAGAGTTGATGGGTTTTGTTGCTTTTTCTGGATTGTTCTTCTCATCAATTCTTGTCTAGACTTACAAGTTTTTCCTGACTTTAACTTTCCAATCTAACATCTTTTGTTGAGATGAAAACGCATGCTTTTCCTGAAACAGAAAGTGCTCACAGTGAAGCTAGAAGTTGTAAACAAGGAGAGTTACAGACATTATTTCAAAAAAATGCAATTTAAATGTACTTATATTTACTGTAGTATTTCATTAGATATCAAAAATAGGATGTTTCTTTCAGGAGAAGAATAACCTTTCAAGCTACTCTCCCAGTTCTGTATGTTTCTTGGGAGTTCTCGGCAAATAAGCAAATAGCTACAAAGTGTAGCTGAATCATTTTAGGTCTTCAGACTTTATGTACT
>VWZK01005246.1:0-100475 GCA_013396935.1 Baryphthengus martii | reverse complement strand
CAGCTACCCTCTGACCCCTCAGAGTCCTAAAGTTGTCACCTCTGCCCCTCCCCTCCATCTGTTAACTCTTAAACCACAGCAGTGTGTAAGTGATCGTCCCCCTGTGCTCCACACCAATGAACCTACACCTTGAATAATGTGTTCAGTTTTGGGCCCCTCACTACAAGAAGGACAGTGAGGTGTGTCCAAAGTGTGAACAAAGAGGGACAATGAAGCTGGTGAAGGGTCTAGAGAACAACTCTTATGAGGAGCAGCTGAGGGAACTGGGGTTGTTCGGCCTGGAGAAAAAGCTCAGGGGAGACCTTCTCACTCTTAACAACTACCTGAAAGGAGGTTGCAGTAAGGTGGGGATTGGTCTCTTTTCCCTAGTAAGAAGTGATAGGACAAGAGGAAATGGCCTCAGGCTGTACCAGGGGAAGTTTAGATTGTTGGATATTAGGAAAACTTTCTTCACCAAAAGGTTGTGAAGATCTGGAACAGACTGCCCAGGGAAGTGGTGAAGTCTCCGTCCCTGGAGATATTTAAGACATGTGTAGATGTAGTGGTAAGGGATGTGGCTTAGTGGTGACCTGGTAGTGCTGGTTTAACAGTAGGACTTAAGGATCTTGTAGGCCTTTTCCAATCAGAATGATTCTATGGTTCTATGTTTATAAGGAAACATTAATGTTAAATTAAACAAGTCCGTTAGCAAACATCCAAATAAAACTACTAAGATTGTTTAATAAAATTGGGGGTGGGGGGGGAAATTTCCACATACATTGTAAATAAGTGCTAGAAAGAAAAATGTTTAACTAGAGTTTTCCCAAGACCTTGTAGAACTATGACTAAAACCATCTGAAATCAACCTGAAAACTAGGCTGTGAAGGATAGATAGAGAAGTAACATTTATAATAGATGTGTTATCGTAGGAATGTTACAGAAACTTCTGCTTAAAGCAAAATGCTTGCCTGTAGCAAAATAATATTTTTTGTTTGTTTGGCATATTTTGCACAAAATATATATATCATTTTGTTCTCCTGAAGAAGCTAAATGCTATGAAGATATAATTTTCAGCTTAAGAAATATATGTTGCCTTGAATAAGTAAAGACAGGTTCATAGACATACAGGAGTAAAACATTACAAACTAATTTATTATTAGGTACCAAAATATGTAGAAAACATTGCATACAAGCTGTGCCAAACATGCCTTTGGAGATCCAATTTATATTTATGAGACAAATGCGGCAGAAGTATGGTCAGCAGTGTGTCTACTACTACAGAGATGAATACAGGGTAGGCAGAAGGTGCCTATGCTATGGAGAAGGCAACTGGGATATTGATAGTCTGTAACTGGAGAGGAATGACTGGAACAGACAGACTTGCTGGAAGCTGGGCTGGAGGTTTTCCATGTGAGCTATTTGTAATGACTGTACAAATTAATGCTTCATTCTACCTTATTTGCTCCTATCAAACATTATTGTTTTTTGTTTTTTTTTTACTTTAGCAGGGAGTACAGGGCTAGTAGGAGCCCATTGCTTGATGCTATAGGAGCTCACTGCAGTGGAACAGTCTTTCTCAGTCTGAGATGGTGTGACATTTTCCTCCATCCTCTGTTGATGGAGTCCTTCCAGCCACCATTGCTCTCATCATGCTCCCTTGGAAGTTTTTACTATGTCCCTTTCTCTTCTCTTCTAGTACAGCTGTGGCTTCTACTGTCACTACATAACTCCAGCATCTCTGGGATGGCTTACACCGATAAAAGCACAACTCTGCATTCTCTGATCTTACAGCTGAGAAATGATGATACTGTCTCAGATATTCTTTTGAATATTGTACTCTGAGGCAAGGGGGAAATATCTTCAATTCCATTTAAGAAAAATAATAATATTAATCTTCTAAAGTTGTGGGTGTTTTTTGGTTTGGTTGGGGTCTTTGTTTTAGGGTTTGTTTTTAGTTTTGTTTTGTTTTTCCATAAACTTAAATCCAAAGAGACATATGTCTTTAAGTCTGGTTTCTGAGATCAATCATTTTCTGCCAAAATGCTCCCTTGTTCAAAGCTGGTTAGCATCAGATGCTTCCGAAAATAGACCTGTGCTGACCAATTATTGCTGTTATATAAGCTTTAGTACTTCTTAAAGACTGAGCCTGTCAGGAATATAATTTGACAAGCTGAATCATACCAGCTCATATATGATGGATTTCAAAATAAATTGCATCTGACCATCTGTACACAGCAGAAGAGCATATCTTTATGGAAATCCTCATGTGTTCACTTTTTTTTGCGAATGTATTATTTCTCACTTTACTTTGAGAGATTTAGTTTGACAGAGATACATCTTCTGTGTTATGGCTTTTAAAGTGCAGAATGGCTGAATTACAAAAACACTTTCCTAACAGGATGGATTATGAAGAATCAAAATAAGTAATTATTTCCTTCCTGGTCCTGATGGACAGGGATTCTAAATACAATATCTTCCTGTAATCTATACTGCAGCAGTGGACCAAAGTATAGAAATTATTTCTCTTGAATCTTTAAACTCAAGAAGTATTTTTACAAACAATTCTTGTAGTGGTTGTTAGATGTAAAATGTGTCCAATTTGCACCATTTTGCCCCAGCAAGATGATTTGATTCTCATGTGTCAAGGTTTGGGGTGGGGCCACCCACAAGACAAATGGTAGATTGCTCTCTATTAACCTGTCTCCCTTCCCAAAGCAGAAGAGAAAGGGAACAAGCGAGAGAGACTTCTAGATTAGAGAAGAAACTAGAACAGTTTTAATGAAAATAATAATCATAGAATATATAAATATGTATAAAACCAATATTGAACCCAACACCCTTGATGACAGTTACATCACTGTCACCACTGATGCTGTGGAGCAGGCACTAGGGAAGTCCCAGACTGGACTTATGTCACAAAAACAATTTTGTTTTTTTTGACAACGGGATGACCTCTACAGCACCAGGCTTGCTGGCATCAAATAGGAGACACCTTTCTCAGAGTCTTTGCTCAAGAGATTGTGAGATTGATCAACAGGGCTTTAAACTAGATGCGAAAGGGAAGGGGGATAATATCAGGCTTGTCTCTGACAAACTGTGGGATGACACACCAGGGTTAGTGGGATGGGGAACTAGTAAGGGCCTTCAACCTGTTACCCTGAGGCATGCTGGGGACACAACAGCGCAATCAAAGTCTCATAGAGATGAGCCAGGGGCTCCTGAGGTAGTAGGAGCCAACAGGGAAATATCAGGGAGACACCTTAAGGGATTTAAGGGGCGTTTCTTTAAGAAGGTGACACGGCCAACTGCCCAGCTGAAGTGCCTCTACATGTACACATGCAGCGTAGGCAACAAACAGGAGGAGCTGGAAGCTACCGTGCTGCTGGAAGACTATGACATAGTGGCCACTACTGAAACTTGGTGGGATGAATCCTATGACTGGAGTGTGACTATTAATGGTAACAAGCTGTTCAGAAGGGACAGGAGAGGAATGAAGGGTGGAAGTGTTGCCCTCTATGTTAAAAAATGGATAGAATGTGAAGAGATGTTGTTAAAGAAGAGTCATGAGCACGTTGGCAGCTTATGGGTGGAAATTAGAGACCTAGGCAGCAAGGGGAACCTGGTGGTCAGTGTCTATTACAAGCTGCCTGATCAAGGGGAGCCTACTGACGAAGCATTTTTACTCCAGCTACAGGAGGCATCACACTGACAGGCTCTTGTCCTGCTGGGGGACTTCAACCACCCCAACATCTGCTGGAAGAATAATAAGAAGGGCTTCTAAAGGTGTGTCAATAAGAAAAGGAAAGTTAAAGAACACGTACCTGCCCTGATGAGCAAGAGTGGCAAACTAGTAACAACAGATGAGGAGAAGGATGAGGTTCTCGACAACATTTTTGCCTCGGTCTTCTCTAGCAACTTCTCTCCTCACACCTCCTGAGTTGAAGGACCACAAGGTGGAGACCAGGGGGACGAAGTCCCTCCCACTGTAAGTGAAGATCAGGTTTGTGGTGACCTGAGGAACCTGAACATACACAAGTCTATAGGACTGTGATGAGATGGATCCCAAAGTCCTGAGAGAATTAGCTGATGTAATTGCCAAGCCACTTTCCATGATATTTGAAAAGTCCTGGCTGTCAAGTGAAGTCCCTGGTGACTGTAAGAAGGGGAACATTGCACCCATTTTTTAAAAAAGGTAGGAAGGTGGACCCCAGGAACTACCAACCTGTCAGCCTAACCTCTCTGCCTGGAAAAATCATGGAGCAGATCCTCCTAGCTCTGATAAGGCACATGGAGGACAGGCAGATGATCTGAGACAGCCATCATGGCTTCACTAAGGATAAGTGCTGCCTGACCAATGTAGTGGCTTTCTACATTGGAGTGACTGCATCAGTGGAGAAGGGAAGAACAATGGATGTCATGTATCTGGACTTCTGCAAGGCCTTTGACACAATCCCCCACAACATCCTTCTCTGTAAGTTGGAAAGATAGGAATTCAATGGGTGGACTGTTCAGTGGATAAGGAATTGCCTGGATGATCACATCCACAGGGTAGGGGTCAATGACTCGACGTCCAGATGAAAATAGGTGACTACTGATGTCCCTCAGGGGTCCATACTGGGACCAGTGCTGTTTAGTGTCTTCGTCAGTGACATAGACAGCAGCATCGAGTGCACCATTAGCAAGTTTGCAGACAACACCCAGCTGATTGGTGTGGTAATTATACCAGATCAGGGAGCTGGAACACTATGAAGATCAACTGAGAGAGTTGGGTCTGTTCATCCTGGAAAAGAGAAGGCTCTAGGAAGATCTTTTTGTGGCCTTCCAGTACCTAAAGGGTACAAGGCCTACGAGAAAACTGGGGAAGGACTGTTTACAAGGGCACATAGCAATAGGAGAAGGGACAATGGTTTTAAACTAGAGAAAGGTAGATTTAGATTGGACATTAGGAAGACATTCTTTGCGATAAGAGTTGTGTAACACTGGAACAGGTTGCCAAGGGAGGTGGAGGAGGCCCCATCCCTGGAGGCATTCAAGGTCAGGCTTGATGGGGCTCTGAGCAACTTGATCTAGTTGAGGATGTCACTACTTATTGCGGGAGGGTTGGACGAGATGACCTTTAGAGGTCCCTTCCAACACAAGGCATTCTATGATTCTATGGGAACCATATTCAGGAGCTGGATTCTAGAATTAGATTCAGGAATGCATGGATTTGGATCAAAAGCAGAATGGACAGAGGATGGCCTCCCTGGATGCTGGCCATTGAAGAAAAGAGCTTGACCCTTGTGATCCCTCAGCTATATACTAAATATGACGTATATGGCATGGAGTATCTTGTTGGTCGGTTTAGGGTCACCTGCCCTATGTGTTCCTCCCTGCAGATGCGGCCTTTTACTTTCTGCATCCCCAATGTAGTACGTAAGATTTTGCAGTGACCTTGGTCTGTGCAGGAGTAAGTATAAACAAGAGCATTTCTGCACACCAGTCCTTGGTAATAACTATAAACATGAAGTGCTCTCACTGCTAGAAGCAGGCACTGTCTGTAAAAATATGCCGTTAACTTCAGAAAGTGCAGTTAGTTAGAAGAAACTGAGCTGAAAAGTAAAATCACTGAACAGAATTCTGTTCTAACTCAAACCAGGACACCATGACTGTATAATATCCTATGAAAGCTTAGATAAGATGAATCTTGCTTCCAAATAAAAGAGATTTTTGTGTTCCCTGTACAATTCAGGGGGACAGACTTTATAGTGGTCTGGCAGAATTTCTAAATATCACAGCAACCATGACAGTCTTATATGTTCTGGGGATCAGTGTATAGTAGGATCTGATTAATCCTATACTATCTCTAGTCTCTCCCATGGTTGGATGAGAAATGTGGAACAGCTACTGGAAAAACCTTTGCTTGAATGAGCCAGACAATGAGTTTCTAACCCTTGGCAGAATCTCTGTGACTTCATTTAAACACTGTTTTTACATGACTTCTCATTCTCCTCGTACTGATTAAGATATGATTTTTCCTTAAATTAATGAGCTTCTGAAAGAATTTGCACACATTTTAATGTGCGTGTGGCTATATTCTCAATATATGAAAATAACTAGTAAACATTTTCTGAACTGTTTCTGGACCTGACAAAAAATAACTCCCTAACATAACATACTTCAGATACTTGTACAGTTATCTGCAAATACAGATACTTTAGAAAATGAAGCAGACATATTTCCCTGTGTGTACAAGCACCTTTCTTTTTGGCAGTGTCTTTCTTACCTATTAGAGATTTATCCTGAACTTTACTACAGTCTCTTCTGACTGCTGAACAGTTCCTTGCACACATTTCTTTCTCAGTTTTCTCATATGGATGAACATTCATGAATTTTCCTAAGCTCTTAATATTTCACAAATTATTGTTTCGCTGTGCTTCTCAATGAGGTAAGAAAAATCTTTGCATTGTCTGCATAAGATCCAGAGTGTCAGATGCTTGTGCAGTTTGGGAGAGAGCTCTAAATTACCTGGATGATATCTATAAATTCACTCTACAGTCAATAGAGAGAAACAGACTTTTCCAGAGTTGCCTAAAATGGGCCATGAGATCAGTTATCTGTTTTTTTATTATACATAATAATGCCTTGTTTTACTTCTTAAGTGGTTATTGGTTTCCTGCAGATCAGCAAGATTTAAAGTGAAATGCTATGCATGACAAATTTTAATACCAATGATAGGATTATGCAACAAATATCGATTAAATTCCTTGATTTTTCTCTCCCTCAAGGCCTTTGAACCTGTCTGTCAAATTATTTCTTGTATTATATATAATCTGACAGTTCATTTACACTATAACAATATCAAGCTGGGCAATAGAACTACTGGAGTGACTAAATCAGTGGACAAGGGAAGAGCTGTGTATGTTGTCTATTTGGAGTTCTGTAAGGCCTTTGACATGATCCTCCACAACATCCTTCTCTCTCAGTTGCAAAGATAAAAGATTTGATGGGTGTAAGGAATTGGCTGGATGATTGCATCAGAGCACAGTGATCGTTGGCTCAATGTCCAGGCAGAGATCAGTAACAAGTGGTGTCCCTCAGGTGTCCTTACTGGGACCAGTGCTGTTTGGTATCTTCATCAATGACATAGATAGTGGGATCAAGTGCACTCTCAGCAGGTTTGCAGATGACACCAAGCTGAGTGGTGCAGTTGGCACGCTTGAGGGATGGCATGCTATCCAGTGGAACACAGACAAGTTTGAGAACTTGGCCCATTTGAATCTCATGAGGTTCAACAAGGCCACGTGCAAGCTCCTGCCTAAGGTCAATCCTCAGTATCAGTAGAAGTTGGGGGATGAAGGGATTAAGAGCCTTCCTGCGAGAGCTGGCAACGTACACTCGCAGCCCAGGCAGCCAACCGTACCCTGGGCTGCATCAAAAGAAGTGTTGCTAACAGGTCTAGGGAGGCGATTCTGCCACTCTACTCCACTCTGGTGAGACCTCACCTGGAATACTGCATCCAGCTCTTGCATTCACAGAATAAGAAAGACACAGACCTGTTGGAATGGGTCCAGAGGAGGGCATTGAAAATTATTAGATGGATGGAACACCTCTCCTAGATAGACTAGATGACCTTTAATGGTCCCTTCTATCCCAAACTATTCTGTGATTCTGTCATTCTATGAACTAAAAAAAATTGGAGATTCACCTGACTGTAAGGAAAAAAAAAAAAAAAAAAGATAAAAAATAAAAATAAAAAGCAGAAAGATAATCACTGATAATTAATGGCCTTTCTTGTTACTCTGATAAGAAATAGTTGTGATGTCTTTTCGCTAAGCCACCTAGAAAATGTCACTTGTAAACCAGTCTGACAGCAGATTAATGCTTGAATCAAAACAAACTAGAGTTCGTAAATTTATGTCTCAAGTAGACATACAGGTTTTTAACACTGAAAATTTCCACAGAATGTATCTGACTGCTTCAGTCAGAGAGGTGTCCATTCTTCAGTGTGCTGGTTAGATCATAACACAATGATATTTTACATTTTTCATGGGTACTCCTTGCCTAGGTAAACCGCTCAGTACTAAAGGTTACCTGTTTAGTTAAAAACTTTTGTTATCATGCAAAGGTGAAGAGAGAGCCAGGGCAGAGAATCTGTATAGCTAAATTTATTGCCAGAACACAAATCTCATGAAGCTTTTCAAAACTTTCAAGTAGGAAAGGTTCTTAAATGTCTACCGTTGAGACAGAGCTATGGCCAAGCACTGTGTGCACTGCTATGCACATCTCTTGCAGCATTTAAATCAAATTAATTTTTAGCAGAAAAACGTAACATGGAAGAAGTGTTGTGGTTTTGCTTTTCTCAAGTTAGATGCCTTTGGATCACATTAACAAAGTAATCAAACTGAAACAGCAGCCAGCACACCAAGAGCTGTAGCAAATGACTGATCCCCTGTAAATAGGAGCTCCCATTAAGGTCCTTATTCGCAGGAGACTGAGTAAGGAGGAGAACCTGGGGTCTATAAAATCTGGTATCAATTTTTGTGAACATTTTTTTTGTGTTCTTGGAGTAATTTTCCCACAGAGATTATGGCCAGACATGACTGAATATATTTCACGCTAACCTAATAAAAACATAATGCTAAGTATTAGTGAATTAGCCATCTTTTGGAGCTTCAACAATAGTAGCACTGCTATCAGAAACAATAAATCCCAGTATCAGGTTTCACAGAAATTATCAGCAGTTCTACTACCCTAACATCCTTGCTTTGGTGGTAGAAAATCATATCCAGTCGGATGAGACACTTGATTAGTAGCTGAAGACCAGTTTATGTCTGTGAGCTGTGTTTTCTAAGCCCTGTTTTAATTATGAGGTACTATGTGAAGGGAACAAGAGCAGACATCTCAGTATCTCATTGGATGAAGTTCTTTGTAATGCCTTACTTTAAAATATTGTGGATTACAAATGAACAGTTACTTATTTCGATTGTCACAGTTTAGTTCAACATGTTGTAAATTATGGTACCAAGTATTTCTGAAGAACTGAAGTCCAATATTTTCTCCACGTATGAAGTCCCAGTTCCTTGTGAACTTGGAATGAACTTGGTTTTCCTCACTGATACTCAGAGTTACAACCTCTAAGTACTCTAGAAACTGAAGCAGAAAATAGGAAGTGTCTTTCTGAGATTTGCATTGGAATGATTGAGTTCTCTGCTTTGGTCATGTTCACATGCTTTCTGTAATCATAAATTATTTAGATTTCCTGGCAGGGAAAATGCACTGTTGCTTACAAGAAAATAAAAATTAAATTTGTATTGAAAAATGTAGTAAAGAAGATACCGAGTAATTAAAAAAACAAAAAGTGAGGAAAATCCTGGCATTATATCCAGTCTTTCTTTTTTTTCTGTCACTTGATCTGAGGACCAAAAGTTAGGTCACTCAGAGCCATAAAATTTAAGAGAAAGAAAACTCAAAGCCTGTTTTCTGGGCTTTGGTGCAGAATCAAGAACTCAATGCACTTCATAGTCTTCCTCTGTAAAGCATTAGGAAACCTAGGATGGCAGTTCAAAGCAACAGGCACACTTCAGGCACTGGTGTTAGGGATCTAAAAGCAGGACCTTCTCCATCAAAGGCTTTAAGAAGGTTTCTTTGTTGAGCGGAAAGTAATAAATTTGAAGATAAGTACACACTGTCTTTTTCTCAGACAATTGATTATGACTTATTCTTGTCCTTCAAGGCAAAGAAGCATAGTTTTTATACAATAGCCTGGTGTTTGGTGCACTCTCCCTAAACAGTCATGAAGCAAGACTCTGGCTTTAACTCCTTCTTTTCTCTGAAGTTTAACCCCGTAGATTCTACCTCTCCAGGCAATAGCAGAGTCACCAGTCAGTAGGGAGTCCTGCTGCTTCTTGTTCTTTGTATAGGAGGAAAAGCTAGAGGGTGCTGATATTCAGGCCTCATTTTAGAGGAGTTTCACTGTGCATAGAACTGTATAACAGGGAGAGGGAGAGGGATTCCTTGCCTTGGTGATAAAGGCATTTACTTAGGGAAAAAGTTCATANAGGGAGAGGGAGAGGGAGAGGGAGAGGGAGAGGGAGAGGGATTCCTTGCCTTGGTGATAAAGGCATTTACTTAGGGAAAAAGTTCATATATTGCATGCCTATTTTAACATTTTATAATCTTAGTAAAAGTGTGCCAATTAGTATTAATTGTGATGTATGACAACTAGGGCACTATGAAATGGATTCAAGTTGCTAATATATTTCTTATAGATGGTGAAACTGCCTTTTTATGAGTTCATTGAATAGGAATCCTAAAATTGCAGAGGGAAAGGAGTACAGCATCTTCTGACAAGAATATAAAGAAGCAGCTGACTACATGAAGGGTTTATATCAAAGGTATTTTTTGTGCAATATACTAGAAGGACTTTCTAATTCTGCTGTTTTCCACAAATATGAGTCTCACATGCTCTACAGAGGCATGACTATGATGAAAAATTGAGCCAGGACACCAGCAGCTGAAGAAAAAGGGTAATTCAAAATAAGGTACATGTTTATGACTCATGATATAGTTTGGTGCAGGGACCCCCAAGGTAGCAGTTATTGAAAAAAAGACAATGTTTCTGCATTGTGATGTGACATGCAGCAGTGTCAGCTTTAGGGCCTCTTCAGTACACTGTCTGCTAGACCCACACCAAGCCAAATTATCTTTGTCATAACTGAATAATTTTATTATACTTAGTGCTGATCTCTGTTATGACAATGCAGAAAGATGCATGTCTACCACAGGAGGCAGAATAAACCAGAACAATTTAAGAAATATCCCCAAAGAGTTTGCCAAGTTTGCACATGAAGAAAAAAGGAAAATAACTTTTTTTAAAAAAAACACATTTTTTTCCCGTGAAGAGCAGAACTCTGTTTTCTATATTTTTTTTGTCTTTCATCTCCTAGACTAACCCGTAAAAATAACCCAAATTTTCCCAAACACAGATTCTCATGATGCTTCACAGCACTGCCTCTATGCAGTACCTTCATGTCCCCAATGCTCCCTGTGTATTTACACTCAGTTTCCACTCCTCTCCTCAAAGTGTCCTTCACAGTGTTTTAGACTGTCACCTGGGAAGGCAGCAGAGCAAGCCATGGCTGAGGCCGACTTTCCTGCATGCTGGTTGATCAGCAGACTGCAGATTCCACTTGCTCAGTCACTTGTTTCCAATGAGGACTGACAATGGCCAAGTTTTCCCTGCCTTCCCCTCAAGTTGAGCCTCTCTCATCCACTTAGAGAATGTATTCGCCTCTATTTAAAATTTAATTGGAAACCACCACCAAGTTAAACTGACAGATGGGGAATGTGATCATGTGACACAGGTGGGCAAAAATACTATAAAACCCTGTACAAAAGAGAGAGATAAGAGGTAATTTGACAGTAGGCAATTTCTCTTTTTTATCACATTAATCATTTGACTGTCACTTACAGCACAAATAGTGATTCCAGATGCTAGAGTCCCAGAGAACTCCTAATGTGGTGTACTTTTGAATTACAAGATTGTTCTTTTAAGCAGACAAATTGAATTAAGTTCTTTGCAAAGAAAAAAGAGAGGAAGAGAAGGTCGTGTGCCGTAAGACTATACAAAGCTTGCAAAAATGCTTAAACATGTTTGGAAATTTTTAAAAGAGATTACAGGTTGTTGATCAAATTTGATAAAAGGCCTAATCTGTTTGATTTGTTGACTGTGAGCAGTGCCTGGGGATATCTGTGTGTAATAGTCCATTTCAGGTTGTGGAAATTCAGCTTATCAAATCCTCTGGAAAACAGATTATAAATAATTAGTCCTGCCACTTCTCTCCTTTGTACTGTGTAAGCATCACTCAGTTTTAGCTTTTAGTCCATGCTCTTTCTGGTAGTCCTTTTAACGATACAAAGAGACTCACACCTGGTCACAGAAAAGTTCATTCTTTATAGGAAAAAAGTAATCATTATAACTCTTAATGTAAATATTTAATCTTAGAATACTGGATAGTAGATTTCTAAAATATTTTTTATTTTTAAAATGGTGTCACAGAAAATGTACAATCATATGCAACAATGCAGTGGTATTTTCATGTGAATAGTAGTTGCATTAACAGTAGCTGAATAAATAAAGACTTCATTAGATCAAGGGAAACAAATGCATGTCCATAAGAAATAACCATTGCAAAGTTCTGCTGAAAATCTGGGCTAAAGCTGAGAACAGATACTTGGATCACCCCTTTGGGACTTCTTTGTCCTCTTCGAAATTTACCTCAAACCTACTAAAAGGTGTATTACAGGATGAAAAAGAGACCATCCAGAAAAATTTCCAGGCCCATCTGCAAATGTGATGCGCTAATTAAGACATGCCACTGTGGTGCCTCCTTTTAGTTTGTTTATTCAGACATTTTAAGTACAGACTTTACATGCATTTTCAGATATTTTAGATATTCAAATTGGTTTTGACATAATTAAACAAGAATTAAAATTTAAATTAACATACCATTTCTATAAGCAGCTTGCAATGCTGAAGTCAGTGAAGTTTCTCAATCATTCTTACATTACTCTGGATTACTCTGAAATATTCTCAAATAACTTTAATGGTGTTATACAGCCAAGACCTATTGAAATTCTGTGGGTGTTTTGTGGTTAAACTCTCTTGAAAGTGAGACCTAATCTCGTTGTCATTTGTTCTAATCCAATACAGAGATGTCACTCTTCCTGCAAAGATTGCCAACTTCTTTATCAATATCAGTTCGTTGTATTCCCATGAGACAGGTCACTAACTACCTTATACACAGCCAAACTTAAATCACAGTTTAAAAAACCTTCCCTAGGGTCATTCAATGAATGAAAACTGGACTTTTGACTGACAGCCTCTTTGTGTAACTAAGTGGCTACACTTACTCACCAACCTTAAATTCTATCAACCATTCAGTGATGGCTTTTCAGTGATAGCTATTCACATAAAAAATGTGTTTACAGTTCAGACATTTCTTGCTGTTAGGATTACCTGACTGGATATGGTTAAGCATCTCCTGCAGAGCTGAGATCTTCTGTGGCCATCCCTGAGGCATTAATTCATAGAACTGTAGAATCATTACAGTTGGAAAAGACTTTTAAGTCTGACTCAGTTCCTCAGACTCTCCAATAGCAAGTCTGAGTGTCAATTCCTGATAGGCAACTTACGCTATATAGAATGAATGTATGCATATTTGCACATCTAGCCACACAAATAACAGACACAGGGAGCACTCAAACACAAACAGCACCAACTCTGCTCCCGGATCTGGCTGAGCAGGAAGTCTGCTAGAGGGAATACGTGCATATATGTGTGTATATATATATATATACATATACATATATACACACATATATATATACATCTACACAAGATTCAGGGACAGCTAGTAGGCTTATATGCCCTGCCTGACCAGTCACTGTCCCTGGATCCCAGTCTCCCCAGTTTCTGGCACCTGGACATACAAACCCTCAAGGCCACAACCACACACATACACACACACTTCCATGACTCCCCTGTTCCATAGCTGACCCCCCTGTGCTCTCACTCTTAGAGATGCACAGGTGCTCTCACACCCAGAGCTGACCCTCAGACACCCCCACATCCCCCTTGATCCCAGGCCACCTCTTGCTGGCTTGTTCATCTTGATCCTCACTAGTGATCACACGTGTGCTCATACACTCACACTCAGACTCCACAGACCCCATACAGGCACGTACATGTGGAGTGGCACAATCCTTACTAGAAAATAGCTGAAGGTGAGTTTAGCAGGGAGACAGGACAGATTGCAGTGATTAGGTGCAGGGCATGGCTGGACAAACGTACTGACCAGTCTCCACTTACATGAAAACAGGCCATTTTATTCCCTCATCCATCTTTTCCCCCTACATGTTTCTCCTCAAATCACTTAAACGTCTTCCTTTTCTCACCTTTGGTTCCTCCCCTTAAAATGCCATAATAAATCCTGTGCAATCCCAAAATGCTCTTTCCCTGCCTCCCATATTTTGACCCACACCCCTCGTCAAGAACTCCCTTTAATTTAAAAGTTGATACAGAGATCTGGGCCAAATGACTCATTGTGATGGGTTTCACACCTCGACAACAGGGCTGATGCTCTTCTAGGATGGTCTTGGGACAAGGTGTTTGTTCCTTGGAAGTCTGTAGTTTGGTTTCCCTGTCTGGCATTGTGCCCTGGTGCTACTCTAGGTTTATGGAGGTGAACTTCTGATGGGCTAATGAGTCTCTGGCAATGGGCTTGGAAGCAGCCAGGGCATGTTTCCTGCACTCCAGATTTTGAAATCCAGAAACTGTGTCTGATGCTGTTTATTCACTGGGTCGTCCTGCAAAATGCCCTGGGATCCTGGTTTCCCTTGTTGTCCAGATCAGGCACTAATATGGAAGCTGTCCCTCCCAGACCTTGCACTTGTGTTGTCTGGTTGACAGGAAAATAGATTAAAAGAAAAACAAAAAAACCACTATGTCTGAACTAACCATGTTTGGAAGGCAAAATAGTTTGTCTGGAGAGATGTCTGTCTCCATCTTGCCATATACACATTATTCCTCACCTGGAAAGTTCCTACACACTTCCCATCACATCCTGCTTTTCTGCTAGCATAAACCTAATCTACATGTGTTATCCACAATCTCGCAGGTGAGGAACCTAGTAGAGTAAGAGAGGAAGCTCCTTGAATTGTCTTTTTGAACCCCAAGTTGTCACTTGATGCCTTGTTTTAGAAGTCTGCAATGCAGACATCTACCTCTGAGTCAGTTGTGTAGGAGCTTCGAGCATGTAATCAATATGACCCAGTTTAAATGTCTTCCTCATGATAAAAGGAATAGCATCTCAAAATGGCCTTTTTTGTGTTGACTATAAAGAGACTTCAGACAAGTAGCTCAGATGTGGATGTCTATCTTGTAGGCCTGTAATACAAATTCAGATGAAACTTCTCCCAAATGTGTGTTTAATCAAACCATTTTTTTCATACATGTAGTATGTGTATTTACTTCTTTAATAACTCAAACAGATATTTTTTTATAAATTAATGTTGACTGAGTGAAGATGGAGTCTTGTCTGTGTATGCTATTCCAGACAGCATAAAAAAAAAAAAAAGTCATAGTTTTGGTATAAAATAAACTAACTTGTCAGAAATTCATGCAAAAGTATTATTTCAAATATGCTAGCCTGGATCAACTCACAGGGAAATTTAATTAGGTCTCTCTTAGACTAATAGATGTGATAGGTTTAAAAAAGAAGAAATTGAGTAGCAACTGGAGATTTCAAACTCAAAACACCAAGTTACAGTTTGTAAGTAGATCTGGTTAGAATGCCATGCCATTATGGCATAACTACTTTTAAAAAGTCAAAATAAGAAGCCTGGGCAGAAACAGATGCTAGAACCTGAGGACTTGACATAATATTACCAGGCTCCCATCTATGAAGCAAACAGATTATTATTTTTGGAACCTGCCGTTTTGTACTCTTCAGCCTAAGACAATATTTGGAACAACAGCATCCAGAAAGAAGAGACCAGAAAATAAACATGAACTTTCTCATTTTTATGTCTACGAAGACAAATAGGCAAGCCAATTTTTTACTATGTAAGTCTGGAAAGTCTGAAACTGTAATCCTAAAAGTGAACACATCCATTCATATCTATTCAGCACAGTTATTAACACTAGAATATTTTGAATGTCAATAATATGAAGGCTTTTGTTGCTGAGCAAAATGTGCAAAAAAACCCCATCTATCACAATCAATGGTTGTGTGCGTACGAAGATCACATGGGAGATGTTACACTGTTTTCAAAAGGTGTGCACACTGTCCTTGAATGGTGTTCTCTTCTGAGGCTTCATGTAACCAGAACTGGGTTGACAGAGTTCAGCAATTGCACAATTGTACTTGCTTTGCAGCTCTCCATTGTGACATCTTTTGGAAAGTACCACTTTTAAGTCCAGTCTCCTCTTCGCTTATGTTCCTTACGTACTGGGCTTCTGAAGTCTGCTTCTCTGGAGCACTTAATTTAATGGAGTATGAATTCTCCTGGAGCGTTAAGGATTTAAGCTGCCATTATCACAGATAAAATGCTGTTTTTCAAAATCCATTTTCCAATTGGGTGGTTGAAATTTCAATAGTAATATTACCATATTCATGCCTAAATCCCCCATGGAGCATTTATATCATTGCTAGCCATTTCTTTATCGTTCCTAGTTTATACAATAGGTTTCTGTATACATACTAGGTATTTAAAATTCACACATTTGGGGCCATATTTTCAAAAAGCCCAGTGTACAGCTCCCACCAAAGTGCTGTAATGTTTTTCTGTGAACTTATTCCAAATCCTTCCTCACATTCTGGGAGAGATATAACCACTTAGATGCTGGCACACACTACCAGTGTAGCTGTCCAGCCTTGCCTTATTTCATCACCTAATGATTCCTTTGTGTCATGTCATACCTTCTATAGAGGGGTCACCATCTCAATACCATTCAAGATAAATTATAGACAGGAAATTATTACACCAACATCTGTCAAAATATGTATAACAGGACTATAAAGAAAGCCCAACTTTCGGAGCATTTTTCCTTACCTGGTCCTTGGAATTTGATAGAGAGAGGGAAACATTTCTAGTAGATGTTAAAGGATGTTAAAGGAAAAGAGACATTTGTGAGAAGACTATTAGCTCACAATAACATATTTCACTAAAAAATTATTTGAACTCAAAATGTACCATGTCATCTGCTTTACCTAAGAAGATGAAGATCTGCTACAGCAAATACCAGCTTTTCAGGTCCAATAAATATACCAGACTATGTTCTTGCACAGAAGAAATTATAGACCCCAACTCTATATTTAGAAAAAAGAGTTTCACTTTCTTATTAGTAGCCATTAATTAACTATAACTTAATTTGCATATCTTAAAGTAAGTACCTTTGATTTAAACCATACACTTAATCATTTTAGATGTGCAGTTCTAACATTTTCTTTTTAACCCTTTTTACAGCTGCAGTGTTTAATATCCAGATAATGAACAGCTCTTTCCTCTGTGGAGTTGGGGTTTTGTTGTCATTTCATAAAAGAATTAGATTTAATTAGAGTCTAACTATAATGGGCTTCCCTTTATGAGTAAAGTACCTGACAATGTGCTAACTGTGTGACAATGTATCCGGCCCTTAATAATTTTCACTAGCAGTTTGTTAGCATCTCAAAGGACCCAGTGTTCAACCAGACCCCAGTGTGCAATTCTGAAGAGATTCTCTTGTATGACCAATAATTGCAAACCATGGAACAAGATTTCACACATTTAGATGCAAAACACATTGCTCTGCTACCAGATACACAGCATATGAATATGAATCCTTCCTCTGTGACTGGAAATCATAGAATGATAGAATGTTAGGGGTTAGAAGGGACCTCTAGAGATCGTTTAGTCCAACTCCCCTGCCAGAGCAGGATCACCTAGGACAGGCCACACAGGAACGCATCCAGGCAGGTTTTGAAAGACTCCAGAGAAGGAGACTCCACAGACTCTCTGGGCAGCCTGTTCCAGTGCTCCGTCACCCTCACAGTAAAGAAGTTTCTCCTCATGTTGAGATGGAACTTCCTATGTTCTAACTTAAACCCATTATTTCTTGTTCTATTGCTGGGCACCACTGAAAAGAGATTGTCCCCTTCCTCTTGACACCTACCCCTCAGATATTTATATACATTAGTTCTTGTTGACGGTGACCAGTAGCTTAAGAAGCAATTCTGTGTTTCACCACTGGGATTCTTCTGCAGTTTCTGAGTTCTTCTTCCTTTCCAAAACAGAAAATCCCCATTTCTTAGGGTAGAAACCCACAATGTTGCTCCACTGGACTTAAGAGCTGGAAATTCTGAACAGTACTTAAATTTTTTTTTCTTTAAAAATAATGTGAAAATTGCTCCACATCTTTCTCTTCTGAATATATTATGACTTGGGGAAGACAAATTTGTGGAGAATAGTTTATAGTAGCTTTTAATTCTTGTGTGACCTGTGCAGGCAGTATGATGTAAAAGCAGATATATATAAATAAATGTTCATGCAATCATTTAAGGACAGCCTACCCAGGGGAATAGGCATGAAAAGCACTCATCTGAACCATTTTCAGTAAAACTTCTTAAATACCTGATGGCTTTTCCATAATACAAGTTTTCTTAGGAAATTAAAGATGAACATGAATGTTATTATCAATTAAAAAAAAACAAAAAGTAGGGTTTATGTTCTGGCTGTTTTTTTATTGTTATTATTTTTATTTTATTTTCCCCTTAATTTTCACAGAAAAATGTAGAATATACTCTTTTATCAAACTGAGAATCTAGTCAAAATCTGTCAAATGTGAATCCTGTTCTAGTTACGGAATTCTGAGCTCTGAATCCCCACATTCTTTTCTCAGCTCTGAGAGTTTTTATTTTATATAACTTATATAATTATGTATGAATGTCATAAAAATTTCAGAAAAGAACCTTGCCTATATTTTGATACCAGGGTTTTTTTGAAATTATTAAGAGTGAAGGGGAGGGTGCAAAGAAGGTGGAGCCAGGCTCCTTTCAGTAGTGTGCAGTGACAAGACCAGAGGCAATGTGCAGAAGCTCAAACACCGGACATTCCTCTGAACATCAGGAAACACTTTTTTCCTGTCAGGGTGACTGAACACAGGAGCAGGCTGCCCAGGGATGTTGTGGAGTCTCCATCTTTGCAGTTATTCAAAGGCCATCTGTACATAAGCCTGGGCAATCAGTTCTAGGTGTCTCTGCTAGGGTACTGAGCTTGGACCAGGTGACTTCCAGAAGTCCCTTCCAACTTCAACGATTCTGTGATTTTGCAATCCTGAAGCAACTTTATCTAAAGACTCTGTAGTTGATTTAAGTGAGATTTTGTCACTCTCTGTAAGAAGCAACTATAAAAATATAAGAAATACTTATTTTGTCTGCATGGTGGATTGGTTGAGGCCAACGAACTGTCAGCTGCTTACTCACTCCTTTCTCCTGCAGGATGGGAAGAAAATAGAAGGAAGGCAAGATTCATTGGTCAAAATAATGGTAGTTTAATAGGGAAGAAAGAGCTGTGCACATAAGCAAAGCAAAAAGAGGAATTTGGTCATTACTGTCTGTGGCAAGCAGCTGTTGAGCTACTTTCCAGAAAGCAGGACTTCAGCATGCATAATGATGGCTTGGGAGGACAAATGCCATAACCACAAACATCCCACCTTCTGCCTCCTTTCCCTGCTGAGCATGACATTGTATGGTGTGGAATATCCCTTTTGCTAGTTTGGGTCAGCTGTGCTGCCCTGGCCGTGTATCTTCCCAACTGCTTGTCCACTCCTGGCACTGCTGAGAGTGAGGAGCAGGGCAGATCCATGTCCTTCTTGTGTTGGGGGCGCCAGAACTGGACACAGTACTCCAGGTGAGGGTCTCACAAGAGCAGAGTAAAGGGGTAAAATCACTTTCCTTGGCCTGCTGGCCATGCACTTTTTGATGCAGCCCAGGATACCAAGACCAAGTTGTCTGTCAACTTGGTTGAAAGACAAATCTTTTGAATAAACAAAAAGGTCAACCAGTGTCTTCCTGACATTTTTAACATGAAATTATAAAATTAATTATTTTTTTTTCAGTATTTTAGTCTTTAAATGTTTAAAGAAAGCATGTTCACTCAATTAGAATCAGAGAATCAGAGAATCATCTAGATTGGAAAAGACCTTCTAGATCATCGAGTCCAACCATTAACCGTACTCTACATGTCCACTGCTAAACCACATCCATTATGAACAATATTTTTGTTGTATAAAAGTTTTTGTAAAGACAAAAAAATAAAAATAAGATTTTTAAAAGTGAGAAAAAAGATTAAACAACATAGAAAAAATATTTTATTTCTAGTTGAAGTAAATGCAACTGCAATCTAGAAAGTAAAAAACAGTCTGTAGGAACAAATTGACGTGTGTCAGTCCTTTTATAGGCTGGAGAATAAAGCAGCAATTTGGTTAGTGGGATCTATTTTCAACTCCCTGCTCTGTCTGAGGGAGATAAAGCAAGAATCCAAGCCTTGTTGTTCCTGCAACATTGATCAGAACCTAATAACAAACTGCAGAGCTTCTCTGGCAATGGTAATTCAAACAAGTAGAGTATTGTTCAAATCCTACAGAGTAGCTTGCAGTTTTTCATTAGATTGGAAAACAAAAACAAAACCAATCCAAATTCAGTAGTTTTTTCATTGAGACTTGTATTTGTATATATATGAGCACATACCAATATCAACCAAAAGTGAAGAAAATATTTTCAGTATCTATATCCTGAAATCTCCAACTCTTTTGCAACTCAGTAATCAGCACAGTAAAATAACAACATCCTGAGCCCTGTTCCATACAACAAAAAAACATGTTTTTTTTACGTGAAAGTATCAAGCAAATAGGAAGGTTTTGAAAGCTTTCACCTGGTTACTGTTGCTTAGGAAACCAGAAGCTCAATATTAACAGATATTCATCACAGAAGTACCACATTAACTAGTGAAGGACAAAGTGGCCTCACATGACATTTTCAACAAAATAAACACTTGTATCATTGACTAGGGATGATCCTTTGGGATGTTACTACCAGTCAATTGAAACTTCAGGAATAATACAGCAGTTAGTGCTGTTATACTACCCCAGTAATACTATGGGAGGGGATACAGTAAGTATCTTACCGCTTTCACAATAAGTATCTTACTGATTTCAACATCAGTGAAAATAAAGCAGTTTAGCTGCATTTGTGTTGGGCGTTAACCCTGCTAGATGGATAACCACCACTCAGCTGCTTGCTCATGCTCCCACGGTGGGATTAAGGAAAGAATCAGAAGCATGAAAGTGAGAAAATTCATGGTTTGAGATAATTAACTGTTTAATAAATAAAGCAAAAGCTGCACATGCAAGCAAAGCAAAATAAGGAATTCACTCACTCCTTTCCATGGTCAGACAGGTGTTTAGTCATTTCCCAGGAAAGCAGGGCTCCATCATGCACAACGGTTACTTGGGAAGACAAACACCATAACTCTAAGCATCCTCCCCTTCCTCCTTCCTCCTTCAGCTTTTATTGCTGAGCATGATGTCATATAGTATGGAATATCCCTTTGGTCAGTTGGGTCAATTGTCCTTACTGTGTCCCCTCTCAGCTTCTTGTGCTCTCTCATCGTGCTTGCTGGTAAGCCAGTGTGAGAAGCATCCCTGTGTTATCAACACTCTTTTGGTCACAAATGAAACAATCTGTTATCAAATGAAGACAATTACCTCTATCCTAGCCAAAATTAATATAATTTAGAAGAGAAAAACATTTTTCCATTTCAGTGTTTGACATAATGCATCCTGTTAAAGATCCAAAGCATAAGATAACACAGAGCAGCGTGCTAGTTTTGGATTAATCATATTCTTATTTCCCAGGACTATAAATCAGTTATCTTAAATCAGAAGCTTTGAGCGTTTCCTAAATGCATGCCTCTTTTTCTGAACATGTGGAACACCCATGATGATATATAGATCTGAAGAATTTTACTATTGTGACCTCTAAATTATTTAAAAATAAAAATGGAGAGAAAGAATACCTTACTTTGACAAGCAAATTAATTACAATTAATTAAAAAAATGTTCCTCATGGTGCAAAGAGCACGTATTTAAAGTCATTATAGAAGGAAGTTTGAAAACACAAATATGGGTTCATTTAGTAGATCTCCATCTGTAAACTAAGAGAAAATACATGGTGTAAGTGCAAGGAGCCTTTTTTACCAGCTATATACAGGTAGTTGGCACTGGAAAGGTTTTTGTGTGCTCTCTGAAAAACAGGTGGAGTTTTTTTTTCAGTGTATTATTTCTGCAAAATCATAGTTCATTTCATTCTAAAGCCATTTCCAGTGTCCTCTTCCTATAACTTTGCTAGGATTATTTATGTAAGTAGGATTTGTTTGTTTGTTTGATTTGATTTCAGTGAATGTAAGACAATTATTATATATTTGGTTGATGGCATGTGAGTACTTCATGTTCAGATCTGTTTCTAGCTCCTGTTAGAAGCTATAATAAAACCAAGGCACAACCTGATTATAGAGACTTGTCATATAAACGTAAGGCTGTTATGCAGGCTGCTTTAGAAGTACCAGATTACTCCATAAATCTTAAAAACAAATATCAGTTGAAAATGTATACAAATGAGCTACAAAGCTATTCATTTCTAAAATAACCTTTTGAAAATCAGTGCAGATTATTGGGGACTGTACTCACAAACAGTCGAGTCTGATGGTTCCTGAGAAGTTAAACACCGTATTCAGTGGGCTGTGGCATTATTGTGTGGGTAGACAGGCAACCTAAGAGAGTATTTTCCTGTTACAATGCTCACTTGAGAAGCTAAGAAACTTTTCTAGAATAATGTCTTTGCCAAACTCGAAACTGTGTCCCTTCTTCTTCATTGTCCACTGAGTGTGACTTAGTATCCTGTCTTCTCTCACCCAGGTTTGGGCTGCTTGGTTTGCCCTGTTGTCCATGTCCTATCTACCTATTAGGACACAAACTGCCCGTTTAGGACACACACTTATTCTCTGATTTTTAATTACCCATCTCCATTCTTCTGCTTTCCTTCCTTGATTCTTAATCCTTCTTTTTTTTTTTTTTTTTTTTTTTTTTTTTTTTTTTTTTTTTTTTTTTTTTTTTTTTTTAATTTTCACACTGACAAAAAAACATCATTAGAAACTTGAGTGGGCTAGCTGGTCTGGTTTTTGTGGATATATCCAGAAAAAAAACTTGGTTTTCAGGTGTGTCACCTGCTAGTAAATCGACCAAACAACCCAAACATCTATTTTCAAGAGAAAAAAATAGCATATTATCTTTTCTTTGTTCCTGTTAGAACATAACAGATGAAATTTTCTAAACCGGTGTGCCGTATAGCACATGTTCAGCAGATGGCAAATTACAACCAAATGGTTAAAGTCTGGCAAAGTTGAAAACAGATACTTCTAACAAAAAATGTCAAACAACCAAAATTCTGTACTCCTGTTTACCTTAGCCCACTAGCTTCATATTAATATGTAAATTTATATAATTTGAGGAACAAATGTATGTTTTGCTTCATTAAAGGTGTTGTGATTCCTTAAGGGAAAAAGAAAATCAAGTGTATTAATTAACATAGTTGTCATATGAGACATTTATGCTACTTGACAAGGTGTAATTTACTGACTAAAACTCCAAAATAGAAGACAAGTGGTGTAGTCTGGTTTGAACAACACTGTCTGCTGTTCCATCTTATCTGAAAAGAAGGGTGATATTTTACTTTGTGACAATGGGCAAGCAGCTACAGTTCTTAATTTAGAATGTCTTGTTATTTGGTAGTGTCAAGGGGTTGAAGGAAATGAAGGAAATATTAATGGCTCATTTGCACAGGGAAATTAATGTGCTGTAAGGTGGACTCTGAATGCACAGTGCACCATCAGTTCTGTTTCTCACTCCCCAGACGAAAGATCTAACATATGCCTATTACAGAAAGTCCTTAAAGCACTCTGAATATTGAAAGTATCTCTGGGATCCCCATCACATCAGCAGACTGCAAATGTTCTGATGAGATGACTAAATGTCTTGCGGTAAGAATGTCATGACACTTGCAAAGAAAGACCTCACTCACCTTTTCTAACCAATATCACTCTAGTGTAGCTAGAGTACTAGGAAACACATGATGAAAAGTAAATCTACTCAAGAAGCGTTGAGTGCATCAGAGTTTCTCTCTAAAAACACCATGTTAAACATTCCAAAGTTGGCCCATGGTAATACGGCAGGTAGAAATATGGATAGCAATTATTATAGACTTAGGACAGCCTTGCAGCATGTATGTTTCCTATGGAACAAACTTGAATTTTCTGAGAAATGTATGGCAAAATAGGTTTCTTATTCTGAACGTTGAAGTAACCTACTATTTGTTAAAAGAAAATGTGTGTAATGCAGAATTACAGACAACAAACTTTTGCTACACTCACAATGGTTTTCATAATTAATCCACCTTTTCTGATAAGCCAGTATCTTACCCAGTAGCTATTTCATAGCTGTCTACCTGTGATAACAACTGACTTGCTGTACTGTGATGTTAGCTATAGAAATACTATTTTGGTTGAATAGTACTCCTATAAAAGCATTTGAAGACTAGAGAAATTCTCTCAGTGTAATTAATAGATAAGACCTGTACTATGTATCCTTGAGGCTGAATGTTAAAAACCTCACATAAGCTACATAATATCCCTTTGAAGAGAGAAAGATGCAATAAACTTTCCTTCTTTCCCTGACTCCTCTACATGTTTACTGCAGAGACTCTCTAGTGAGCATCTTTGAGGATACTGTTTTATAGTTTTTCACCCAGACACAATCCAGTTTCCAGCCTTTTCCAGTGTTTGACTACCATCATTGTTAAGACTTGTCCCTAATATCCAATTAGAATTTCCTTTGCTGCAACTTGTGTCAGCTGGCCCCTCTTGCATCTCCAAGAAGAGTCTGGTCTGGTCTTCTTCATATCTTTACAAGAAGGTACCTGTAAGTAGCAATAAGATCCCTCTTCACCTTCTTTTCTTAAGACTGAAGAAATTCGGTTCTCATAGCCTTTGCACATTGTGCCCCATCTTCCTCACCTTCTTGGCTGCTATCCATTGAACTCACACCCATCTGTCAATAATTTTCTTGTACTGAGGAACCCAAGCCTAGGCATATTAGTCTGGATGTAATCTCACAAGCATTCAATAGAGGGAAATAATCACATCCTTCAACCTGTTGGTTGCATTCATGGTCATCTTCACTATAGCCACTTTCTGATGATTCATATTTGAATTCTTGTCCAGTAGATCCTTTTCTAGAGAGCCCTTCCCTAGACAATTAGTCACCAGACAATACTGTTACGTAAGGTTATTCTGTCTCAAGTCAGAACAGATTGCTAACTTGTGTCAAGAAATAATCCTTGATGATCTCCAGAAATCTACATTAGTAGTGACCCCTAGCATTGTCCTTCTAGCATATGTCAGCATGATAAAGCCCTTTGTGAGAACCATGGACTTTAACGGAGAGGCTTCCTGCAGATGCCAGTACTTCATCTTCTTGATTAGACACTGTAGCAGAAGAGTACCACAATGTCACACACTCCAAGCTGGTCTATCCTCTGATCCTTCCCCACAAGTTTTCAGCTGCTTGTTATTCACTCCAAAGAACAGCTCCATTCACTTGATGTGTTGCTTTCTATAGAGAATGACAACTCCTCCTTTTATTCCTGGCCAGCTCTTCCTAAGGGGAAAGGCTGAGAAAATTGTACATTCCAAGACACCTACGCACGAACCTTTTTACATACCATTCAAAGGGACCAACAGCTCTCCATTCAAGTCATATGCTCTAGCCAAATATGACTTCATATTTTATTTCTATTTCTATACTTGTGAGTATAAGATGAACTTCTTCTATTACATAATGAAGCCAAATGCTATATTTGCATAGTGTTGTGAGATTTGTAAAAATTTCCACTCTTGAGAAAATAGTAACTTGTGCTTTATGTATGGAAGAGCCTCACACCAGGATAAAGAAAATTCACCACTTCAGTTAGGCTGGTGCCTTATTAGAAGGCATGAAAGATGCTACAGTAATGTTAGGTAGTCATGTTAAAGAAGAATACAACTACCTTTACAAGAAACACTAAAGAGTATATTTTCTTGTCTCTTGATTCCCCACAGAACACTCAGTCTTTATGGCAAAATGGTGGGTCATGTTTGTTTTCTGCGTCAGCAAAAATGAAGAGCAGACAGTAAAAACAGGGGAGGATGCAATTAGAGACTTGGCATTTAAGACCTCAACATTCATAGTTTAAGCTCAGAGGAGCAGACAATACCTCCTTTACACCAGTACCTCTCACTTGTTTTCCTTGCCAGCCACCTGCTCTAAGCTGCCACTTTCAGCTCAGGAAGAGCACAGTAAATTGTTTCCTATTCAAGTAGTCCTACTATTAATGGTTACCTGTGATATTATCTTCTCTTTCCACTGAAGTAGAGAGGACAACAATTGCTCGTAATACCTATTACAGAACTAGTGGAAGTGTCTCTGCTCTTGAAATGGATTTTTTTCTCATTTCTGATTCTTTTTTATCGTGAGAATTATTTGTATGTAAGGCATATATTTCCTGTACCACTTCAGACAGGGTCAGCATGATTTGAATAAGAGCAAAGCTACAGCACAGAGTTTAGAAATGCTTGCATAAGACAAATGTTAAATACGCTCCAGTAGGGTGGTGTTAGGGGGATGGAAATAAAAGACGGAATTACGGCTGTAATATTTTATGGCAGTTCGCTGAGAACAGTTTTAGTGCTTAAATAAATTTCTGCTTCAGGATTACTTAAGTGTTGATTACTCCTACATATTCCACTCAGGTCTTTACCACGAGTCCATGGACATTTAAGGGACAATTTACATGTTTGTGTAAAAGTACATTAGATTATAAAAGTTTACATGTAAGTTTTCTCTTTCCATGCACCAAAGAATAGATAATTGTTGATAAAATTTTGACAAGACAAGAGTTAATGAAATTTGTATGAGTTTCTAGTTCAAAGTATATTAATGTGTCACAGTGGAAGTGTTCTTTAAATATTAAAATCCTGAAAATGTATTCAAAAGTGTATGGTACAAGTAAAAATAATTTTGTCATCCAAAGTTAACAAGGAGGTTGTGTGCTATGCTACTCTAATTGTAATGGGTACTGTACTTTTCAGTCCTACAAGAGATTTAGGCCTAACCTGCTATCTTAGGAGACAATTCCCACTAAAAGCCATCAGCAAAACATGGCTTCTGAAGGGAAAGCCACAGGGAACGGCAGCATATACTGAAACACTGTTGTGATGGTTTCCTGAGAGACTGCAGAACTTGGGTCTTTTCATTTTTTGGGTTGACAAGACCAGTTAATCCTCTGACAGCCAAATGAGAAAACCAGTGAGTGCATGGAACAGCTGGGGAGTGGCCTTTAATTGATTAATGGGAAATGCTGAAGCATTTGTGAGCCATGCTAAAAGTTACAATTTATAGAAGGTAATAAATTTTTCGAAGTTTCAGTAAAGAAATTATTCTTATCAGTATTCATAAGTGTCATAATCAGGTTTGTTAGTTCTTATTCGCTTATCTTTCAAACTGCTTAGATGGTTCTGCTTTGTGCTGTAAAGTGTATAGAAGGAACTCACTCAAAAGAGTTTGCAAGTTGAGTAAACTGTGGGATTAATACCGGTTTGCACATAGTTCACCATGCTTATTTATAAATGTAAGACCACTGTTGAAGAGATTTTTATAGAGATAGAGATGAACAGAAGAGGACAAAACTGCAAAGTCAAGGAGTGGGTTGTGAAGCTATGAGGATGTCTGGGCATATTCCATCCTGATAATTTTAATTGGGAAAAGAGTGGAGGACTCATATCCTGTCCCACAGTGTTTTGGGGAGTTTGGAAATAGGTTCTATCTGAGCAGAAAATATATTCCAGGCATACAGCCAACACAGAGAATGGCAAAAGAGACAACCAAGGGGAAAATGAAAAGAAGAGAGACTGTCAGAGTGCAGAGACCAAGAGAGGGGAATTTAATTAGTAGCAAGCTATTATGTAAACATTTAGATGGAATTGGTGAATATTCAAAATTAAGTTTCTCATCAAAAGTGAATAGGAAGTGACAGTTAGGCTACCAACAGCTGCTGAACGGGCAGCTAGAGATAAGAAAAAAGCATCTAGATAGAGAAGATAAGCGTTAAAATGGAACTTAAAAAACAATAACTCAGTATGGGAACTATAATTGGTTTCTTAATATTTTTTTACTGCCTTTCTGGTGGGAGCTGTTTTCCTTAGTGGAAAGAGATAGTGAAACTAGCACTCTGCAAAATGTTTTTTATTAAAGAAAAAATTTAAAATGTGAGCAGAAAAGACATTACAAAACTTGTGATCAGATTCAGAAAAGAGTAAGACCATTCCAATTTAGTAATGCTGATAAGCATATGCTTGAAGTAAAGTAGGTATTTAACTGCTTTGAATGATTGGTGTGTTTGTACAAATTTAGGATTGTTATAGAAATTTGACTTTCAAGCACTTAGGGCATGGATTCACTGTAGCCTCCTACACATGCCAGCCTACTGCTTTATTGCTCTAGTAAACAGTTCTATCAAATGCTTATGTCTCATTGAGAAATTTTTCACCTAAACTGCAGTTCAATCTTAAATTTTCTAAAATATATGTCGTATGAATTAGCAAGAGTAACAATACAGATGTACACAAACAGGGAATGTGCAGGGCCAATCGGAAGAAATATTCAATCTTGCCGCACAATAATTTATTCTCAGGGGAGAAAGAGGAAAATCTCCCTACCCTCTCTCAAGTTCTCTCTTCAGTGACTCTACATGTCCCATAATTTCATAACAAGAGAATGCATCATCTCCCTCCTATTTATATTTCTCCTGGCTTGTATTACAATTTTCTAAATATATCATGTCATATTATTTATCTTAATACCCAGATGCAGGATGTTTGCCTAGCCTACTGACTCCAGTATTCTTGCAAATAAATCACTGTTTCAAAAGTGCATGCTGCAAGGCCAGGGTTAACTGAAACACCAAACATTTTTCAATTATACACTGTCTCAATAGCATTGTTATGCAGAACAAAGTGGTATAATTTGATTTCCAGAATTAAAGGAGTAGATTATTGCTCCTTCACAGATGGCCTTCCATAAATCTAGGGGGAAAGAAAATCTATTAGAACAATCAAGATTTGAATAGACAATGAAAATATCTGAGATCTAAAAGTATTGCATTTCTTTGATGACTAACATTGCTTCAGTTTGCTAGTCAAATGTTTCTCACAAACTATGGAGAAGCTCAATAATATAAAAAGCCTTCTCATAAGCCTTAAAGTAAGAATCCCTATTTAACAATGCCATTCCACATTTTTTCCAAAGAATACATATATAAGTATTGAAATGACAGAATCACACAATCTCAGAACAGTTGAAGCTGGCATGCACCTCTAGAGACCATCTCTTTGCACCTTCAGGCTCAAAGAAGTGCCCACCAGAGCAGGTTGCACAGCACCTTATCCAGTCAGATTTTGACTGTCTCCAAGAAAGGAGGCTCCTGTAATCTGTTCCAGTGTTTCAAAAACCTTCACAGTGAAAAACCACAGTACCTCACAGTGCAAAATTGGCTTTTTTGTATTCTGAAAGAATTTCCTTTGTTTCCGTTTGTGCCTGTTTCTTCTTGTCCTATCATTGGACACCACTGAGAAGAGTCTGGTCCTATCTACTTCTAGATCCCCATTAAGTACTTATATACATTGTCAAGACCCTCCGAGACTTTTGTTCTCCAAGCTGAACAGTCATAGAATCATAGAGTCATAGAGTCATAGAATCATAGAATATGCTGAGTTGGAAGGGGCCCATCAGGATCATCGAGTCCAACTCCTGTCCCTGTGTAGGGCACCCCAAGAATCACACCATGTGCCTGAGAGTATCATCCAAACGCCTCTTGATGTCAGTCCCAGCTCACTCAGCCTTTTGTTGTACGGCAGCTGCTCCAGGCCGAAGTGGCCTGGCCTGACCTGACCTCTGGCTGAAGTGAAGTTTCCTCCAGCACAACCATGTCTTCCCGTGTACTGAGGAGCCCAGCAGTGGACACAGCACCCTAAACGTGTCTCAACAGTGATGAGCAGGGTCAACTCTGTTGACCTGCTGACAACACTCTGCCTGTTGCACCCCAGAATGCTGGAGGCTTTCTTTGCCGCAATGGAATGTTTCTGGCTCATGTTCAACTTGGTTTCCACCAGGACGCTGAGATCCTTCTCTGCCAGACTGCTTTCCAGTCAGTCTGCCCCTAGCCTGTACTGGTGCATGGGGTTATTTCTCCCCAGGTGCAGAACTGGGCATTTGCCTTTGTTGAACTTCATGAAATTCTCCTCTATCCCATTCTCCAGCCTGTCCAGGTCAAGATCTTCTAATGAATCAGCTACACTCCCTGCTCTCCATTTTGTATCATCTGTGAACTTGGTGAAGATGCACTTTGTCCAATCACATAGCTTATATTTGAAGCTGTTGAACAGTATTGTCCCTGGTCTTTAACCCCTGGGGTACACCATGAGTGACTGGCCTCCAGATGCACTTTGTGTTGATCACAATACATGAGCCTGAGAGTTCAGCCTGTTTTCAATCACTGTCCATTTACCCAGTACATACACTAATACTTCTTGTATTTTTTACAATTTGTAAGAGGAACAAGAGGAACTGAACTAATAAAAGAGTTTACACATCTTTAGATTTGTACCTTATTTCACTATGAAAATTTTAAAAATTTTATTCCAGCAGTGGAATAAATGTGCTCAACATGCTTGCCATTTCCTAGCCCACCCCTCCAATATCTGGAGAACAATCATGGTTTCAGCCACCCCCCTTTACAGTTTTGCAGCCAGCTTTGCTCAACTCATAGTGGGAATATGGCATGCTTTGTTTTACAATTTCTTTAATTCTTTGCTCTGTAATTACTCAATAAGGGACTTCTTTTGCTACTTTAAATCAAGATATATAAAGATTGTTTGTGGGGTACGTTGCGAATTGCATATGCCAAAACATGTATCATGAGGAAGAGTAATAATTTAAAATTGCTGTGTTTTCAAGACTATAATTTAGCAATTTCTGGTATAAAATTCTAGGCATTTAACATCCTGAATAAATAATAAAGCATCCTTCCTTTAAAATACACTCATCTGCCTAAAACAAACATTCCACTATCAAGAAGAACAAACATGCTACTTGCTCTGTTTCTTAGATAATCAGACGTCTTTCTATCAGAAAGAAAATTAACTGCATAACCTCTCAATTCAATAAAGCCAAAACCATACACCAGCAAGGATCCTTTCATTGTTTATACTTGTCATCCCACCCTACACAAAATTTTCTCTTTCTTCTCCTTATTCCTTGGCAGTTGTTCATTTCTTACTCACTACATTGACATATAGACATAAAAGAGTTTTTACATCACCAAAACCCCTTACAAGTTGTTCGTGTGCTTCTGAGAAAAACATGAAATACAAACAGCAGGAGCAACTGCTAGATGGAATTCTTTGTTCTGTTAATTTCTTTTTCTGGTCAATTAAGAAAATTTAGCTGGCCCAATGATGAAGCAAATATTTTTGATCTACCAGCTACCACAGAAAAGATGGGTGAATTATGATTCCGCTTGTGGGTTTGGATAGATTTTAAACACATATGGTAGCATATCATAAGATAATTTCCAGACATCAAGTTAGAATGCCTCTTTAAATCACTGGGACTGCTTGTGATATTACAATGCTGGGAAATGTCACACAACAAATGTATAGTACTGAAACTGTAAGAAGATACTGAATAAGCTTTATGCAGGAATCAATAATCAGAAACATAACAATGTATATCCTGCAGCTACTTGGGCACGTTAATTAATTCTAACAATTGGATAAGGAAAGAAATTTTAAAAGGATACAGAATAAAAACTGATTTAATTTTTAAATCCAAGCAACTAATGAGAAAAAGAGGAACTTAATCTATGAAACTGGTAAAGTTGAGTAAGATAGGGGCACATTAAAGAAGGATAAAAGACCACTAGACATCCATGCAGATTTACTTTTTTTTATTTTACGTTTGAGACCAATGTTGCAGAATTATGCGTAGAGAAGAAGCTGTAACAGGAATTGCAAAAGGTTGTGAAGATCAGCTTCTAAAAATGTCACTGTATGCTCAGGACCATGGAAGACAGACTATCTAAGAGCTTTTTGGAAAGTTACTGTGTTCAAACTTGTGGCTAACTAGGAAGAATATGCACAGGTAAAGTGATCAATTAAATTGCAAATTAAAATTAGTTGCTAATACTGGGGAAAGAACTTGTCGGAAAGAACGAAGAAAAAACAGTATATTCTAAGTCAGTGAGACAAGGAAGTAGTAGCAATAGCGAGTCTTTTTAATTCTATTTTTACTCATCATTGTCTTAAATTATAGTTGTCATATTGAAAAAAACCTCAGCAACGTAGGGAGGACATAGAGGTTTTGAAAGGTTTCTTCAAACATGTTTTGTGAATGACATTCCCTTCTGTTTGAAAGTGCAGAGCAGATAAAACTTTTTAGACAAGTAAGCATTTAGGGGAAAACAGAACCATATATTTTTAGTGGGAACTATAAGAGACAGTTTTCTGGGATTTGGTTTGGAAAAGGAACATTAGTGCCATATGATTATTTATTTATTTGTAATTTTACTGAGATATTCCAAATATGTGACTGTATTTACAAGAATTGTAAATTATATCTGCAATAATTTCACCATAATTCAAGTTTGCATGTGTGTGTTTGTGTGTATTTGCCTTTCCGTGGAATTTTTGTTCCCAAGACGTAGATGATAAATGGAACATTTGCTTTCATAATTTGAAGCAATACTACAAACTAAATGAGGTGTTGGTTAATCTATAATATTTGGTCTTCAATTAATCATGACCTATATAACATAAGAATCTCATTATATATGTTGATATCTCCACAAAAAAAAAAAACAAGAGAAGTATAACAAGAGGATTAGAGGACATCAATTATTTCTTTGGTAAATGCTATGTTAAACAAAATGTTATTTGCAGCCTAAGACATTTATGATGGAAGTACAGATTTAAATGAGAGCTGACCTATCAGTGCAGTCTTACTAAAATCATGTATAGAATCTGCCAGCATTTTAACTGTCTTTGTAGAGTAGAATATCCATGTAAAAGTGCTCTGTGGGTTGAAACTTTGCTTTACACTACAATCTCAGTGGTAATTTTGTGGAAAAAAGACAATTTTCACTGAGGTCTTGATATTAGTTCCATCAGAAACAATAGCAAATTTCTGGTGTCTTAGGGTGTATAGGATTTAGATATTAAAAAGATGTGGAATTCTAGTGTTAATTTGACTCTTTTCACTGAGCTCAATCAAGATTGTATATAGGCAAGATAAAAAAATTAGGTCCACATGGAGTGCTTTGGAAAATCATACTATTCCTCCATCAGTCATCTAATTAACTGTGCCCAAAGGTGTAGTGAACTAACATAGGGGTCAAGATTATTGAAATTCTGCTTAAGCTGCAGTAGTGTTTTGTTTATTTTCTAATTATATGAGAAGACAATTCACCACCTGAAAGACAGGGAGGAGGATGAAGAGGACTGGTGAAGGGGAAATAATAATGGGATGTAGAATAAACCGGGGAGAGAAGCTGTAAGATTCTTTCAAACTTGCATTGACTCTGAGAAAGACAGCTTCGAAAAGAATAAAGAAATCTATTGAGTCAGACTCTTGGATACACTCTCATGTTGTAGCTCAGCTCTCATCGCCTAAAAGATGCATAAGCAAAGTTATATCTATCCTTCTCCAGAAGGTCAATCAGGACACTCAATGTAGTACTGCACTTATGAAACAGATAAATCCAAAGAAAGATATCATATAAATAGTTTAGAATGTTTATCACTTAGTTTATGAATATGATCTGAAAAGTCATGGTTTTACCTGTAATAGACGCGTTTTTAGTCTGTCCATAGTATTTTACATACAGCATGTGTGCTTGAGTTATTGTCCTCTTGTTCCTCACATGGAACTTGAAGTTGCATGGAATATAGACTTACAGACTCATAGAATTGTTTAGGTTGGAATAGACCTTTAAGATCTTCGAGTCCAACTGTTAACTTAACACTGCCAAGTCCATTACTAAACACTGTCCTTAAGTGCCACATCTGCATGTCTTTTAAATACCTCCAGGGATGATGACTCAACCACTTCATTCAGCAGCCTGTTCCAATGCTTTACAAGCCTTTTGGTGAAGGCATTTTTCCTAATATCCAATCTAAACCTCCCCTGGCACAACTTGAGGCCATTTCCTCTTGTTCTGTCACTTGTTACCTGGGAGAACAGACTGACACCCAGCTTTGCTAAGACCTCCTTTCGGGTAGTTGTAGAGAGAGAGGGTCTCCCCTGAGCCTCCTTTTCTTCAGGCTAAACAATCCCAGTTCCCTCAGCCACTCTTCACAGGACTTATGCTCTAAATCCTTTGTCACAGAGACACCTATGACACAGCAATAACTACACAAAATGTGGATCTATTCCAACCAAAAATTACCCAGGATGCCAACAGACCAAAGTAAATTACAAGTTTGAATGTCAGGCTACTGAATATACTACTACACAATTAATTCCTGAATTTTAGAGAATATTATTTTAGAAAGATGACCCAAAATGTGTGCACACTCACTTATAAAAGGGAAAACCTCTCACTCAGGGGTACCCAAAAAGGATCACTCTCCCACAAGGGGCAAGGGCTCGCTCAAGTATATATATATATATATGTATCCAGAAGAAGTATTCACTCACCAAAAATGGGGATGAGGACTCACTTAATGATGGGAAGTTTCCTTGCATACTGTCCCAAGCCAAGAGGAGACTCCCTGACTGCAGACCTGCTGCTTCAAGGAGGACCAACTAAAATTCATTCTCCAGCAGAGTTCCATTTATACCCTATTCAAGTCTGAATTGTGGTCATTCTAATTATTTGGGGGAAAGGCAAGGCAAAGGCAAGCTGAAGGCCTGAAACAAAGTAATCAAGTTTTAATGGCTGCAAAGCCTCTGTCTTTATCGAGTCTTTGGCAAGCCCTGATCACTCAGGTCTTTGTCAGAGTGAGTGAATCTCTACCAGCTTCATTGCCATTTTTTGGACATACTCTAGTATCTCAGTGTCTTTCTCATAGTGAGGGGCCCAAAACTGAGCACAGTATTCAAGGTGCAGCTTCACCAGTGCTGAGTGCAGGGTGACAATTAGTTCTTTAGTCCTGCTGGTCGCACTATTTCAGATACAGGCCAGGATGCTGTTGGCCTCCTTGGCCACCTGGACACTCTGCTGGCTTATATACAGCCAGCTGTTGACCAACACACCCAGGTCCATTTTTACGCTGGGCAGCTTTCCAGCCACTCTACCCCAAGCTTGTAGCATTGTCTGGGGTTGCTGTTACCCAAGTGCAAGACCTAGCAGTTGGCCTTGTTGAACCTCATATAAGTGGCCTCGGCCCATCAATCCAGCCTGCCCAGTTCTCTTTGTAGAGCCTTTCTACCCTCAAACAAATCAACGCTCCTGCACAACTTGGTGTCATCTGCAAACTTACTAAGGATGTCCTCGATCCCCTCGTACAGATCATTGATAAAGATATTGAACAGAACCGGCCCCGGTACTGAGCCCTGGGGAGCACCACTACAAAGCATTACTGTTTTGTCTAAAAATGTCATATCTGGCTGAAAATCATGTAAATGATTGCTAGATTTTGAGTCAAAGTAGTAAGGATCTGAGCAATCTGAAAGACAACATAGCAATGTCCTCCTTCTCCAAAAGACTGCTGATTCAATTTGTCATGAACTTCTATGAGTGTGACATTAAGATTTTTGTCAGACTAATAGGCAAGCAGATAAAAAGCAGTAACTCACAACTTTAAAACATTGTCTTTCTCCTCACATCTTCTGTATATATTTCACTTGGGTTTTTTTGCTAAAAATACTTTTTCCTCCTTCCAAATATATGTTGTCTTTCAGGAACAAAAGTTTTTACTGAGATAAGAAGAGAGCAGAGAATATTTAACATTTGGTTGTTACAGGTCAAGATTTCATAATACGAGTCCCTCACAGAGTTTTATGTCAAATCTCTTTCTTTTTTGCTTTTTAAGTAAAGGCAATCTACAAATTTGCATTTCATGATTTAAACACATTTCCAAGTCTTAATAAAAAGAGAGGAAATTGAGCTCCAAATCTTGCTTTGGTCAAAATAAAATCTGAATTTCAGAAAGTATTTGATTTTGTAAACCCTTCCTTATTTGGCAATATTTTTATTGCTAGTGATGTACATACATTTGTCTGTAGAATAGAAAAGATTTCACATAGATTTGATAATTTCAGTGTAATTTTTAAAATTTATATATGAATGCTGTTGTTCACATAATTGCATGTAGATAATGAGAGAACAGGAAACATTTTAGCTGGAAACATAAAGAATTTTTAAGATGCTTTCTGCATTGGTTAAATAAATCATGCTTTAATTAGCAAAATCACATGACATGAAAATAAAGTAGATGTGACTCATCTCATTTTTGATTTTTGTATCAGTCCATTAAATTAATCTGGATTATATATATGATTTTTTTTTTTAAAAAAAGCAAGAATTTTATTTGAAAGAGAAGGTCTAAATTGCAGTAATTTAAAGGCTAGTAAATTTTGATATTTGATTTTGTCAGGTTATGTCCCTTTTTCATGAACAATGCATTGATACAAAGTGAAATGGCAGTTCTTTCTAGCATCTCTTCATGAGTACACAGCCACTGTTGTATTAAGCCATTATCTTAAAACTTTTTTCATTCAAAAAGCAGCACTTGTAGCATTCTTTGGTAAAATATTCCTTGTTTCAGACCCCGTGCAGCATTTTTAGATTTCTTATTGCTTACCCTTATTAAAGGATTCAAATAATTTATAAATCAGTAACCCTATAGAAGTATGTCTACATTTAAAGCTAGACTACATACTGAAAAAAACCAGATTCACTTTATAATATTTACTCACAAATTCCAAAACTTCAGACTAGAGCTTTCAGTCATCAACACATAGAAACTATTTAAAGTAATGTTTCTTTGAAAAGTTTTGTAAGTGTTTTATGTGAGACTGAAAAGATCAGAACTATTAGTCCCTGGAAGCTGTTTTATTCTGTGCAATGAAGTAGACATGTTACAAGTGTGAAAACACATATTACATACAATTAGATGGATCGATATCCCTTTATCTAATATTTGAGTATTTAATCAAGAGTACGCATGTTAAATTTAACAGAAAAGTTATTTGCCTTATTTCGTAATTTTGTTCAGCAAATTTTAAAAGGTGTGTGAAAAGTCTCTTCTGAAATCACTTTATAGGACAAAAAAAGTATTCAACCCTTGGCTATCACTTAATAGCTCTCAGATGCCTGTAAAAAGCACTTTATTTTCCAATATGTAATTACAAAATAGAAGTTTTAATTAATAAAATCCTATGTTAAGTGCATTGTGGTTTGAGTGTTGTTGTTTGGTTTTTTTTGTTCAAAATGAGTACGTAGATTACTTTCTAGAGTATGAAAAATAGCACTTAAGTGTCTGTATTCTGTCTGTGGCAATCTTCTCTTCCTTTCCTAATAATTAACACGTTCTTTGACTGATCACAGACAAATACAACGGAGTAATAATGATCTCCAAATTCTGAGAAGCATTTTAAATATCAGTAGCAAAGAGAAACCCAAATTAGTGTCGTCGTGGTGAGAAAGGATGCAGTAGCTGTCTCTTCTGGTCTTCTGTTGGTCAATCAGAATGACACGCTGGCCAGACGATGAAGTCATAAAGCAATGAAAAACCCAATATGTAGGCATGGAGACATAAGGTATTGTAGGGAAGAAAAATAGCATGGGACCTCCTGGAAGATGTAAAAACTGCATGGGTAAGGATCTGTAAGAAACCATGGTATATTAGTTTTGGTATTCAGGGAAGTATTGCAAGTTTTAGGTTCATTTTGCTTTTTTTTCCCGGCGATAAGCAGAGAGATTTCTGGCTTGCAGAAGAAGCAGAGTAACGGGAAAACTCAAATGATCTCACATGGAACTGATATGCTTGGCAAAGGATTTGATGCATACGAGAATTTTGCCCAATTATGAGAAACACCTTTATGCTCTGAGAATAAAGGTACTTGGTAACAGGAAAGACATCTTTATAAAGCAGTTCAAGACTATGTAATTACGATGACAGAAAAGACTAAGAGCTTGATCACATTATGTTGTAGATTGAGAAAATCTTGTGAATCTTAGAATCTGTGGTTCCATGAAAGGATATATGAAAACTATTGGCCTTTCCTCTTGATTAGAAATGATGATGCAGTAAATGATGCTGAGAGGAAGGAATAAACGATAACTTCTTAACACTGTAAAGCATTTTGAAGTTATTTTATTAATGATACATTAATCCATGTGGCAGATATATGTTCAAATATAAAAATATTTTTTAAATGCATTTTAATAAGTAAACTTGTCAAAAGGCTTTCTTTATGCAGTACCTGTTCTTATGATCCAAAATAACAATCTCTTACCAGCTATTTCCTAATTAAGATGCATTATTTCTCTCTCTTGATCAATGAATGAAAGAGTTGGGTTGTCATTTAGTTTATTCGGGGATTTTTGTTGGTTTTGTTTTGTTTTGTTTTGTTTTGGTTTGGTTTGGTTTGGTTTGGTTTGGTTTGTCAGGCATGAGAAGAGTTCTGCAATTTTTTCAGCCTTACAAACCTTCTCCCTGTAGGATGTGATAAGGGAATCTCCCCATCATGAACAAAGACTTTAGAAGAGCTGTTCGCAAGCCCAGGGTAGCCTTGTATCATACAGCTAAACATTTACACTGTATGAAATGGAAGTTAACCTCATTCTCTGGGGGAATAAGCTAGGAAAATGCCCATTCTGCCACTGTATGAGGAAGATAAACTTTCTCCCATTTTATTCTTCATACTAATTTGGAGGAAGCACTCCTTCTTCGCGTGTAACAAGACTTGTGAGGACAAGCTGGCCTTAGGGCCGCTTTTGCTTCTTGGCTTTGACTGTAAAAATAATATCAAAGTATTCTCTGTGAACCAAATGACAACTCCATGGCAGAAATAGCTCTTCATTTCTTGTTGTAGATATTTCTGAATTAATGCACACAGCATCAAAAAGAGAGTTGAAATAAGGCTTTGTGATTTGAAGGTACCAAATATTTCCAAGACGGTCTGAGGAGAAAGAAGTAAAATGTAAGAGAGACAGAACAAATCCTCTCCCTTGAGAGGACTGAAACGGAGATTTGTGAATGTGGTCTATGCTTCTATATTTGGACATACCTGCTAACAATGACAATTGTTATGGAGGTTTTCTGCATTAAAGATGTTAAGTTGGGTTACCTGAAGACAAGAAGGTAGTGAGTGTTCAGATTCTCCTCTCACTTAAATATTTTCTTTTACTTCAGTGGAGCTGTTCAATCGTACAATTCAAATGCTATCAAAATCACACTGCTGGCAATAAAGGGAAAGCTTCCTTTTCTCTCGCAATGCAGACAAATCTGCGAGAAGAGAAGGAGCTCTTGAAACACCTTCCTTCCTCTTACTCTGAACACCAGCCTCAAAAGACACCAAAGGAAATTTTGTGTGTGGTTAGACTCAGTGAGAAAAAAAGATTCAGGATGTCAAGCCTGACCTGAAGTGAAGTTCAAACCAGGTTTTTGTGGAATTTAGAAATGTTCTACTGTAACTTGCTATCTAGCTGTGTTACAGATATAAGTATTCGTCTACTCCCCACCACCTCTAGATAATGGAAGATGTAAGCAGTCCTCATATTATATTTATATGAATACAAATTGAGTGAGGTTGGAATATTACCTTGTTTCTCTAGAAATCACATGCTTAAATCTTTTAATATATTAAAAAAACCCATAAAGAACTATATAAAGTACCCTATCATGTTGGCATATGCTTAAGATTGAGCATATTTGAGTTGGTGCACCATTCTCTAGGAAGTAAGGAAAGAAGCACATAGTATTTTAATATATGTTCGAAATGTTTGTAACTACACTGTGAAATGCGGTAAAAAATGTCTGAGTAAACTGAGGAGCTGAAATTGTTTCTTTATTGAAAGTTTGGTTTGACCAAAACTACATTCACATGCATGCCTCTTTCAGCAAGCAGACCTGAGTAGGAATCAATACAAGATTCTAATTTCTTTTTATCTTTATGGTATTTTAAGTTTCTAATATGCACCTGCTATATAATAATAAACCTCCCTTCTAAAACATGGCAGTACTTTGTGACTTCAGTTCGTTGTTCCCTCTTCATGCACAAGAATCTGTGCTACCTCCTCTCTTGCCTTTTCTTTCCTGGGCTCAGACTAGTGGGTGCTGATTGTCTTTTCCTGCCAGTGCATTGACTCTGAACTGTCCTTACTTGGTCTTTAGGCTAATGTCAGCTCAGTCAGTTCCAGCACTGAAACCAAGCTCACAAATCCAACTGCAGCTGACTGATGGTTTTTAGAACAACTTAAGCAGTATTTTATTACAGACCCTAGCCCTTCAAGTAGCAGAAAGATGAAACAGAGATCTGAGGGGATACAGCACAGAGATATCATGAGTTTGTCAGTTAGGCTTCTGTTTGAACTTCACCGGATACAAATTACTGGTCTCAAAAGAAATCTTTCTTCTATTTTTTTTTCCTTTGTCTAGTGTTGATTAGAAACAAAGCAATCAAGACTGAATTTGAGGCAGAACCATGAAAGCACATAACAAAAGATTTTATTCTTTGTCAGAAATAAGAATAGTCGTATTTGACCTGATTGAACACTTCATCAGCTGTTCATTTTTGGGTCATTACAAGGATATATGCTTCCCACCATTTAACCTCTCACAGAGGAGATTTTTGTGCTTTTGCTTCCCAAATCTTAGGGCTTCCTACTTTTAAATTATGCTTCTTCAGAAAACTTAACTTAATTTAATCTGACTCAGAAAAAAAAAATAAATACAAAAACAAAAAAGGGAATAAGTTTATTCTAGAATAATAAAAAGTTAAAAGATCAGACTGGGAAACGAGCAATACCGCCTGCAAAATGAGATGCTAAAACTTAATCCAGGTGCATTAAATCTTTGTCAATGATTTCAACTCCAACCACTATTTTACCGACTACATATGTTTCAGAATAAGCGGACAGAAATGAAATTAGGGAACGTGAACATTGAGGAGACGACACATCTATCCCAAATAAAATTAATTAATTTTATAATCTCTCCACTCGCCGACAAGACCAGCTCCAGTGCAGGTCAGTCCGCGCTGGGGAAGAGAATCGCGGTGAAAACGGCCGGCGAGGTGCTTTTCGAAGTCGGGAAAGCGCCTGGGCTGTGCCGAGGCCCAGCAGCCTGTGGGCGCTACTGGTGCGGCCCGGGCGGAGCAGCTCCACCGGCGGCAGATCCGAACGAGGCGTAACCGCGCCAACCGGCACTCGCCGGGACACTCCCCCCCCCGCCCCTACTCCCCGCGTCGTAAAGGAGCCCTTCGGGCGAGTGGCGTCCCCTGGGGTGGAGGCGCAGGCAGGGCGCCGTGAGCTCCGCGGGGGCCAGAGGTGAGTTCAGGTTAGGGTAACTGGTTCCTCCTCCTGGCCTGAACTCAACTCGTGGTCATTGCCCTCTCAGAAGAGGACTCGACCATGGTTACCCCTCGGCCGAAAGCCGTGGCCAGAAGGATCGTGGGGACCCAGAGGGAGCTCCCACACAAACTTGCGGCCAGGCAGGGACTGCCCGAGCCTGTCTCTTGTACCCAGGGACAGCAGAGACAGCCCTGTGTGCGGTGTGAGCATGGAAATGATTTGCTCAGCCTCATGGCAGAGTTGAAAGAGGAACTGGAAAGGTTAAGGAGTATCAGGGAATGAGAGGGAGATAGGTTGGCGAAGCCACGCCCTGAGGCAAAGGCAGCAGATGGAGACTCCACAAGAAGCAGAGGATCCCCTCCCCTCTTACCACCAGGCAGAAGTAGGAGACCTAAGAGACAGGAGCAAATGGATACAGGTTCCTGGATGTATTTTAAAACCATCTAGACATGGTACTCAAGGATCCGGTTGTCGTAGTGGCCCTGGTATAGTAGATAATGGTTGGGCTTGATGATCTTAAAGGTTTTTTCCAACCATAACAATTCTGTGGAAAATTACTATCTTGAGGGAAGAGAATACTGAAATGTAACAGAGTTTGGATGAGCTTACTAATCTATGGTTAGACTTCCCCAAATGTAATGTTTGTAAGCACTCAGGATATAGAACTTACTTCCACCTTGGAGTGTGAAAGGTTTTGAGTATTTATTTGACACAGATTTTATTTTTCAATTGCACTCTTCTGTACTCAGGTTACAGAGATTAAATATTACTTAGGCCTTGAGCTAAACAAGTAATTCATAGCTAACAAAATATTTGATGAATTTTACTCTTCTATACATGAATTTTCTATGAGCTCAGTATGATTTTTCTCTAATTTATTAAGTATATTATACAAATAATTTTTTTTAATGATTCATGGTTGGTAAATGTCTTGGAAGAAGATGATTTCAAATTATGTATGTTTAGCATGTGACCTAGAAAAAAACAGTTCCTATATAGGTCAATCTTCTTCACTACTTACACATCTCTAATTCTTATCAGCAGATAAAGATAAGGATTCAAATGTCTTTAGGTGGTGCATATCCAGAAAAATCTGGTCTCACTTTTCACTGAACCTACTGATTTAGCTCAGCCAAACAGAAAGATTTTTGGAATTTTAAGAGTAATTCAACTCATTTTTGTTGTGAAATCACTAGAGGAGAATGGGACTTGAAACATAACTTGCCATGACCACATTATGTTGGAACTACATTACATTATCCAAAGCATCTCTTGTCCATGTGCTTTATTGTATCCTTTCTTAACAACAGAACACAAAAATTGAATTATTTTATAATGTGATGATAGTAAAATAACTCTCTGTATAACCTTAAATATTTTTCCTGTTTGAAGACGTTTTATTTAAGCATCTTTTAATTTGGAAGTCAAGTAATTGATTACTTTTAATTGTGACTATTTTCTGCTGGCTTCTTATTCTAGTTTTCTAATTGCCCTAAGTATTCCTCCTCTGCATTTGCAACATGTCTCTTGTTAAGAAAAAGCAAGTCTGAATTTGTCTTATGTTTCAACAGAGAATGGACCCCAGACCAGCTGTCTCCATTTGAGACCTCTAATCTAGCACTCAGTGCACACAGAGAAAACAACTGCAAGAGTGAGTTCTGTGCAAAATACAGTGACCATTCCTTTTTTTCTTTTTTTTCTTTTTTTTTTCAGAAACTTGAAGGTAACATAAATCTAAATCTCTGCAGAGTGAATAGGTCCTTCACGACTTGTATGGGCTACAAAAAAACCTCTCCAAACCAGCAAACAAAAAAACAACAATGGCACTTTCAGCCCTGTTTCAGAAGCAGTAATTCTTGCTGCCTTTTTAAAAATTATATATAAAGCAAATCCCTCTTTTCAATAAAAGATTCTAAACTCTATATTGCAGTATGTCTGTCTTTTTTCTGCAGCACTTATGGCCCAACCAAGTCTGCCTTCTGCTTAGAGTATTACTTTATGCAAGTTTGATTAGAATTACTTTTAATGAAGGGATATTAAGGCTCATGGTATATACAACAATTAAAAATTTTGTATTGTGAACTAATCCCTGAAGCATCTAAGGCACTCTGTGGATCCAGTTCCTGGCTTAGAAGTGTCGAATCCAAGCAAAAATACAGGCTGAGTGATAAGGATTTAGAGCAGCCCATGTGGAAAAGGACTTGGGTATGAAATCTAACCACGTTAATGAATAAATATGTTTGGATTTGGTGCCTTCATTGTGCCTCTCATTCCTGTTAGTTTTGGAGTTGACTAAAGAGAACTGTTTCACATGCTGGCTTTTAACTTTATGCGTACCAAACTGATAAATATTTGGCAGTTTACCAAAGGAGTGGAAATTGCTTTTCATGAAAATTAAAATAAATCTCTGGCAGATGGGATACCTAACAGTGAAATGAAGGAAAACAATTTGTGGGGAAATAGCAGTCCAAAGATTTCACGTTGTTAATGAGCCCACAAAACTGGAGAAGAAGAGATGCTTTGCTTGCTTAAGAATTTCCTGTACATTTGGCACATTCGGGACTGGAAAACATGTTTTCACAGTGATATGATAACACTTCTCAATAGAGTCTGGACGATTTACAAAATCATTGTCTTTCGTCGATAGAAAATAGAAGGTCAAGTGCTATCATTCTTCTTGTATGTCAATTTAAGCCCATAGATGGTTTGCAGTAAATTTCATTTTCCTCCTCCACAGTTGCTTGAAACATAAGACTTTTTTCCTGGAAGATGTGGTGTCAGCTCATATGGATGAACATAAGGCTTTACTTTGAAAGGAGAAATACTTTCAATTATGCTCATAGCAGAAGCTTTACTGGTAATTTCCGATACAACAAAATGAATGATTTATTTCAGATAGTAGGTCAAGGATTCATACTTTACATATTGAAGACAAAGCTGTTTTTTATATAATTTTCGTTTAGTTCCTCCGAGATTATGTCTGCATTATTTTTCTACTATTTAAAGTTTGTTCACTGTAAACTTAAGATACTCAAAACCTTTTATTCCATGAGAACCCAAAATACCAGGGTCAAACATTCTGTTACTATGACAAAGAGAACAAGGTCACCATTTTATATTTTATCTTCAGGTTTCTGACATATCAGCAGCCTATTTTTCCAACACATTGACCTGCTTTGCACTTGTCCAAAGTAGGATTAAAAGTACTAGAGAGAGACATTTTATACAGGTCTCTGTGACCCTACAAGGTGCAAAGCAAAATGCGAAGTCAGTAACAAAGTTTGAGCTTTATGGAAAATGTTATGCCAAACTGAGGACCTGTTTTGTGTCTATCCCATGTTAAAAATAGCATTTAAACAAACTCTAGCTCAGATATTATCCAAAGAATTTCTGAACTTTGTTAAATAGATTTTGTATTTATCAATTGAAACTAATCCAAGCCCCTTTTGTTGGTGTACTAACCCATGAATCAGTATAATTTGATAATTTAATTGTTCTACCTAAATAGTTTAACTGTTGCTGAAATTGATTTAATTCTACCTAAATTTAAAATGACTTAACTTAAATCTACATATACAGTTATAACTAGATTAGTTCTTGTGGAGATTTTGTTAGATTGGTATAACTCTTTAATACAGACATACTCAGAGATCTATGTGAAGTAGAAATTTGAGGAAAGTAGTATTGAGAAATGTTTCACTTTGAATTATAATTCAGTTATCTATATATATTTCTTATGAATTTCACCTCTGGCTTGCATGAGATGACAAAGTGGGTATTTGTTCAAATTAGAATTATATTTATGATTCTTTACAATTCCAAGGGAAGGATTTAACTCCCAAATAAATCACTGAGATACTTTTCAAGGCAGGGAAATGGATTGGGCCCTACGTATTTTACAGAATATATAAAAATTAAATTACTTGTGAAATTACAAGTGAAATGAGTCCACAGATGTCTGGAAACACAGAAGGTTGCCCAACAATCCCCCACATTTACTGATCACCTTTTCAAAGACACATAACTGCTCTTTNTAGACAGTAGAAGTTCAAAAGTAGACCAAGAAAAAAAAAAAAAAAAAAAAAAAAAAAAAAAATCAGCTATGCCAGCCAGTCTGGGTTCAGCACATTGCTACGCTTGTATTTAAAAGCCCTTTAGTGTAGATGAGAAGGGGAAAGGGAGGCAATACCTCATGGTGCTCTCTGATCAAGTCTGAAGGGTGTTCACATCCCTAGAGATAGAACATGTTAATTTGCATGTACATAATAGAAAATCCATCCTGTCTCTCAACAAGGTGTAGAAGAGGGAGCTTTGAGATTTGTGGCTGTCATCAGGCTTGGCTTGATTCACCGGTTTGACAGTGTAATGCATTATAATATGATATTTGGATGAAAATATTTTGTGAATGCAAAATTTTGAATCCTAAGAGAAAACTGATAAGACATTGCAGAATGAATGAGGTTCTTCAGAGATCAAAATAGCATTAGTATGTGCTGTAATATTATGAAAGATACTTGAGAAATCTATATTTTTATAGCATGCTCTTCATGTTGAAGTGGTTAAATCAGTCAAAATCATATCTCTGTATGGCTGAATTGCTCCTTCTCATGCCTGAAATTGTTTGGGAGCACTCAAGCTTTAGACCTCCTTTTTCTCATTTCCATGTAAGTAAAACCAGGATGAACAGAAATAATGGCAGAGACCTATAATATTCACCCCATGCCCTTTCCCAGCTGACTGCTTCCTTTGAAACTATTCCCAGCACTGCCGGCTATGCCCTTTACACAAAGTCTGAAAAAGCAGGTAATCTCTACACTTTCTCAGAAGCTACTGCCCTCTATGCTTCTTTTATTCAAATAAAGATACAAGATAAATACAAAACAAGGGGGAAACAGTCAGAAAGATAGAGCTTTGCTTTCCACTTCAGTACCTGCAATTGCTCCTTGTTTATCTTTCAAAATACTTTTCTTGCTTCACCTGGAAACAATTACCTAGAAATAAAAGCTAAATAAAATGTTAATAGGTCACAGAAGCTGTGAGAAGCCAGTCTCTCCTCCTTCAAAATAGCTGCTGTCCAGTGCTTGCTATTGAAGTCTGCTGCGTGCACGGTTCGCGTGTTTGAACGCCCCGCTGGCTCACAAGAGCAGAGCAGCAGGTTGAGCAGAAGGAGAGTATGACTTACATAAAGGCACAAGCCAAACAATGCTGCTTGGTCTAATCTTAAGCTTACAAGAACTAAAAATGTTTCTTTTAAATATATAGGTTAAGATTCTGGAGGTATAAAGAATCCATCACGTTTTAAGAAGTGATAAAATGTTCGTTTCTTAACAAATTGCTGTTGCTGTTATTATTATCATCAGTGGTAGCAGCAGTATGCGTTGTGTTTGCAAAATATTTTGAAGATGAATAACAACACTGTACTTTGAATAATGGACACAGCCATTTACATGTCTGAAATGGATTTCCACCCATTTGTTGCCTCAGAAACATCTACAGGTCTTATAATATCTAATGATGATAGTTACTGGAAAAAAAATTGGCATTTTCAAGGAAACACATATGCAGAATAAATACTGCAGCCTATTACAAAAATCACACAAACTCTGAACAGTAAATTACCTGCTGTTTTGTTTATGTGTGGCCAATTTTCCTCCACCTTTGTGTTAAAGAATACAGTTGTTTAAACACTTTAACCATTCTTTTAAAATTTTCCAGTTATGTAGGTCTTGTTAACTCTATTATATTTACTCTTCCTATTGTCGTATAATGACGATTCTTTAATAAGTTAATTGATATTGTCCTTGCACAATGTACTATATCATTTTCTAAACTAAGCTCTGAGAATAAAAAAATGCTATCTATAAAACTATCAGCTTTTCCTCTTTTTGTATCTCTTTTTCTGAATTGCTAGTGATAAAGTAGAACAGGGACAATACTAATGATACTGGCTGGTATCATTATCTATATAAATTTCATCTGTTCAAAAGTTTTCTCTATGCCAAGGAAAATGAATTTTTAGTGATTCCAGTCACATGCAAGTGTGTTTATGTGTACACATATACTTGCATACCACTTGTTGTTTTGTCCCTAAAATACATTATATGCATAAAATAGACATTTCAGTAAAATACTGAGTATATTTGTGCACTTTATAACTGTTCCTAATTGTGTAGTAACAGCAGAGATAAAAATCAGGTGTTTCTTCCTCAAAAGCTTCCACAGTTTTATTTTAAAAAAGAATGAATTTAGGTGTTCACTACTTAGCAGAGGGGTATTACTTCCAAGTTATATAATGCAGAACTAAGGTATTGTTCTTGCCTCCAAAGGAAGGCACTGTCATACACACAAAGCACCCACATATGATCTTCCAGCTGAGCAAAATTAATCCTCACATAGTCTGAAAAGACTAACACACTGGCATCTTAAAACTTTGTGCTTATGGAAATGCTGCACATCTTGGGCTTTTCAGCCTTTTATATCAATAACTGCTAAATTTCTGAGCTCCTCATGCCGGATTAACAGTTATCACATAAACTACTATGTAAACTAAAACATAATAAGCTAGAGAAAAATCTCCAATATGGATTAACAATTCACAATACTTAGATCGAGCCCAGAGGAACACCTCACATAGGCATTACTGAAGTTATTAAAGTATTGATTGTTGTACTTAAGTTGCAGAACCTAATAGCGCAGGCAAAAACACAGAACAAAGCAAAATGGTTTCTAAACGGAGTTGAGAATAAGAGCAGGAATTAATATCTTAATGTCAAAACATTTCCGTACAAGTTGCAATAACTGCAAAACGAATCTTTAAACTTAGGAATTTAGTGATTTGAAGTTTAAGGAAAGCTTCAGCTTCCTAAGATATATACAATCAAGGCTCTAATTTGACCTTAGCTCTGCTTTGTTATGGTGTCACAGAATAACAACATCACAGACATTACAGTCTTTTCTCTTGTACTTTTATTTGATCTTCAAAGGCATATATTATTCCCTTATGGAATAATAAAGGCTGTCTCATCTACAGCTTTATTTCACCAGCATTGGTTTTGTTTAGAAATGCAGTACCAGGGGGGTGCTTCCCAAACTAATGTGTAGGCACAAGCACTTTAAAATGCAGCTACTATTCTGTTAGTTGTCCATTAATAAAACTTTTCAGCAAACAGGACCAGATTCCTTCACATCATTAAAAGCAATAGTATGTTTTTATATGCGAATTATGTGAAGAGTAATCTATATGCAGTGTAATCCTCAAGGTCAGTTGATTGCATTAATTTTCTGTAGCAACACAAAGGTAATCACTTCAGAATTAACCGTGTTCTTGTTTTAAACTGTACTTTCTATACTCATAGACATTAAATATAAGGAATGTCAACATCTAGCTTTATTGCAACCTACTTTCCAAGAATGTTTTTTGTGTAAAGAATGGTAATAATTTGAACTCTGTGAAAAAGTCAACAGATTTTATTAATTCATAGGTAGTACTACTCATGAATAACAATAGGCAGACAGCACAGGAGTTCTGTTTATTTCACTTTTTAACTTGCTCTAATTTGCTTGAAAACATTTAAAAGGTTTGTTCTGTCCTGAAAGTGTGAATGGGAAGTTTTAGGGAAGACTTGATATGTTCTATAAAACTGAATGCTGAGTCTTTTGTTTAGAAGTAAACCAGCACAGTACCACCATCTTTCAATATAAATCAAAATATCAAAGAAACATGTAATTTTTTAATTTATACTATAATAGAAAAGTAGAATGGTTTGAGTTGGTGTGGTGGGTTTGACCTTTGCTGAGCGCCAGGTACCCACCAAGTCGCTCTATCACTCCCCCCGCCACTTACTCAGCAAGGGGGAAGAGAATAAGATGGAAGAGCCTGTAGGGTACGATAAAGGCAGTTTAATAAGAATGAAAAAAAAAAGCAAAGAACAAAAAGCAAGCCGTGCGCGCGTGAAGCAAAGCAGAACAAGGTCTTATTCTCTACTTCCCATCAGCAGGCGATGTCTGGCCTCTCCCGGGAAGCAGGGCTCTGGTACGCGTAGCGGTTGCTCGGAGGACAAGCATCTTCACCAATGAATGACCCCAACCCCCTTCTCCTCTCTTCTCCTTTTATACTTGAGCTGACATCACGCAGTGTGGAATAGCTCCTTGATCAGTTTGGGTCAGCTGTCTTGACTGTGTCCCCTCCCAAGATCTTGCCCACCCCATCTCACTTAGAGCGGGGAGTGGGGGGGGGAAGATATTGGAAAGCCAACCTCGGTGCTGTGCAAGCGCTGCTCAGCAGCAGCCACAACACTGGCGTCTTATCTGCCTCCCAGTACAAAACACAGCACCATAAGAGCTGCTCTGGGGAACATTAACTCCAGCTCACCCAAACCCAATACAGTTGGAAGGGACCTTAAAGATGATCTAGTTCCAGCAATCCTGCCATGGGGCAGTCTCACAGAATCTGAAGAAATAGTCAGGAGCTAAGGAATATATTTGGAGTAACTGTTTAACTTTGGGTGCATTCTCTTGGTTTGTATTTTCTTGTTGAAACATGAGTTTGCAGACAATATTGGTTTATGCAACTTGGCTTTGAACTGTTCTATATAATTTAAACCAGAAAACAGAGGATTTGTGTGAATGTGTGTACTCCTGTGATACCCATGGGAAGATTTCAAGCAAGCGAAAGCCAGTATGTGAATCTTGAGAGAAATACTCATTTCCCTGCTGCTCCAATTTCTGCTACTTTGTGTCTCTCATCGTAGTTTTCTGTCCCACAGAGCACAACATCACCCTTAACAGACTGCTTAGTTACTAGATAACAGCATGTGCCAATTTAAAATCAATCAGGTCTATGTTTGACCATACTCCTTTCCCTTCTTCCACAACTTCTCCTGGGCAAAGGTCTAGCTGAATGGTGGCAGCAGCTGGCAGGGAATGAGGAACAAGTTTCTTTAATGATGAAACTGAGATGCCAGTTTAAAACAGACGAAGAAGTTCCCTCTGTGGGTTTGAAACTTAAAAACCCTAGCAGTGGATGCAGATCCACAGGCACATTAGCTGAAGGGGAATGACCTTTGGCAGCCCACTCAGAGGAAGTTCTCTCACAACGGGGACTCTTTCGTTAGTGATACATCACTGTCAGAGGACGAAAGTGTTCAAGATGACATTCCTGTAAGCCTCCTTATGCTCACAAAAGGCAGCATTAGTCATTGCTATTTTCTGTTTAGTGCTGTGCCAGAAACAATGACCGTTCCTCCTTACAGGTGTTCCCACCTTCTCCTTGTACTATGGCTTATCTGAATTTATTCTGCTTGTAGGCTTCACAGAAGAAACAATACTTGAAAGTACTGCCGTGGGCAGATAGTTCAGACGCCCAAATAGGCAGGGAATTATTGGCTCAGAGGTGCGAGAAGGAAGCTATGTAGGGAAGTAGTAGAAGTGACAGGAATTAGGCTGAATAAAACCCGAAGCTGGTGCTTTTTACAAAAAGTCAAAAGAAGCAGAGTATTCATCCAAGATCTGGGGTATCTACATGTACCTACATACTTTGTTCCACATCTGCATTTCCCATGGTTAAGTATTGTAATCATTAGCTGTCACAAATGGGGTTTTACTCACACTCTAAATGAAGATTCCACTTTTACCCTGAAGACTTAGCTTTGTTTTGAAAATGTGAGCCATTAACCCATTATCTGAATCCTCATATTTCACTGGTCTTTTGTGTCTGCGCTGTACTAATATCTTGACATTCTTGCCAATAGTAATGCACAATTCCAACTTAGATGAAAACATGTAAAGCTGTAATTCCTGATATCGACTTGTATAAAGCAATGACAGACTTGATAGAGGCCTATATAGACCTCTTGTTTATACTGCCTAAGGTTATACACGCTCCCATACGATATAACAAGCTTGCAGTCTCACAGTAGAATATGCATCCATCTGGGAACTGAAATAAGTAAGCAGATTACATTAGTTTTGCTAAACCTTTTTTATTTTGTTTTTCAATTTTTAACACCAAGAGTTAATTCTCTGAAGTTTTTGTCAAAACAAAATTGAAATAAATGATTTTGCATTTTGCATTTCATTTCTGTAATGTCAGAGTAGAGGCAGTTTGGGTGGGGAAGAGCAACCGGGACTGGAACTGGATGAGAAAAGATGGGACGTGAAATTGGATTTTGCACCAAATTAATCAAGACTGGAACTGTCTGCAGGTATGATCACATAAGATGTCCAGATGAACAAAGGGCTGGTAAGGTAGTCTCCGTGGGGTCATTGTCCTTCCAAAGCCCAAAATGCGTGTGTCCTATTAATCTTCAGCTGTTAGCAAACAGTTCAGACATTCTTGTGTTTTCTGCATTGTCTCACAGTAGTGTCAGTAACCTACTGTTCTCACTGAGTTATGCCATTTACCTCAAGCAGAAGAAGCCTAAGAGTTAAAGCTTTCAGTCCTGATAAGCACAAAAGTATGTGATGTATTATGATGGCCTTCCCTCTTCTTTCAGTCTGTTCTTTAAAATAGTATGAAAATGGATGGTACATTCAGCATTAGTACATATTCTTTACACAGCAAAGATGGCCTCGGAAGTTAGATTATACTGAGTTACAAATATTGTGCATTTTTGTGTCTCATCCCAGCATATTGTGTGGTAACACTGATTTATATGTCCGTGTTAACCCTCTTCTGTAAAATTTCTGAACCACTTGTTCCATAAATGTGCTGAACCTGTGCCATGGTTGACTTTGCATGAGTAATGCCTTTACCCTCTGTAGAATCCCTACAACCTTTGTTGTCAGAGGTTGGAATATGTATGACAACACAGAGAACTGCAGGAACTCAAAGAGAAGGTTCACGATTAGGTCTGTCAGATGTCACTCATGCTGAACTTTCTATAGCAGATAACGTCCCTTCTCTTCTTAAGAATGTTACAGAGAGGAAATAATGTGTATGAAACAAGCTTATGCAAAGAACCCAGGAAGAAGCTTTTTCTGAATCAAAACAATTCTGCACTCAGCAGGGTTTGGACAGTGCACGGTAAATGGACTATGAAACTTCTAAGCAAATGAAGAGGAGAAAACAAAATATTGACTATTTGCTCATTAAGGGAGTAGATATTCTGTGCAGTGAATGTAGGGGGAGTTCTGAGAAAATTACAGTTTGCTATTCTGCAATTTAGGACTGTGTCATAATGCATTTGCATACAGTAACCAAATTAGGCTGGCACAAACAATTTAAGCAATTGGTATTTTTCTGACTGTTACTGTATTTTTAATTAAATTTTATACTATGTGTTTTTATGTGTAAATGGTGTTTGCAGCTGGTTGATATACAGTTGTATGGCAGCCTACCACTTAAAATACGTATTCTGGAGCTTCCACAAAGGAAGCAATGATGTGAAACAAAGTTTTTCCCGAACTTCTCATTTTTTCTATACGCACGTCTCATTTGCTATTTAGACTGTTTGGCTGGCTGGTGTGTCAATATCCTCTCTCAGAATAAGGCTATGTACTGCAGTCAGAAGAGATGCTATAATAGGCCTTGAAACTCATATTCTGAAAACATATGCATTTCCAGTTTTTCTAATGACAGTTCATAAACTTGAGAAGTTGAAGAGAGCTCTAAGCTCTGAACAATTCCAGATTAATTTTAAAATTAAAAGAAACTATACTGCAACTCTAAAACACAGTAAAGAGCTACCACGTTAGAAAGCTATGGATGTTGGTGACTAAAAGAACAAGCTTTAAAACATGTACTTTTCATGAGTGAAGCATCATACAATGTAATAATGAAAGCCAAGAATTTTTATAGAGTACAAGGATGATAAAAGGTCCTCTCCTTGCAGATCCCTATATTCTACACCTCTTGATGGTTGCAGGGACTTGTGTTTCCAGTACAACTTGACTCTTGAAGACACAAACTGCAGTGCCGAGGTGGGGATGAATAGTAGGGAAGTAGTTGGACTTGCATCCTTTCCTCTCAAAGACAGGCATCTGCAGAACATTTTCAGCCATTACCTTGAGGTCAATGAAGCCAAAGTTTCTCTTGAAAATCAATTGTGAGACAGAAAGATAGAGAAGCATCATTCATGAGTGACTGTTTAATGCTCTGTCCTTACACTTTGCACAACTAACTGCAGTATGTGAAATCTCTATTCCTGCGAATAACAGGTGTTGTTTAAAATGAGGCAGCCATAAGAGTTCCCGGCTGTCACACCCAGAAGACTGGTGTTTAAGGTGCTATATTGGTAATCAGTGCCAAGTTCCTGCAACTTATTGGACCAGAAAGAAGAATTTTAATATAGGGTTTGCCTATAGAATTTAGGTTCCAAGTAATGCAGCATAAGGGACAACAAAACAAACAAAACAAGACAGTTTTTTTAATATGTTGGGGTTAGAGCAGTCAGTTATAATAAAGTACACCATGTGATACTATGCACCTTCCATAACTGAATCCAAACATGCAATCAGATTGCATTTTACTTTCTATTGAACACTGAAAGTCATAAATACTGCATTACCTCTACAGCACATTCACCTGCAAGGCAGAATATGAGTACATTGGGAGCATGATACTCTTCTCTCCAGTATTATCTTTCACTTTTTGTAATTTATCTTTTACCTATGTTTCACCAATTAGCAATTAAGTGCTTTATTTTCCAAAGTTATTTCTTTGTAAATGTTATTGTTATGCCTGCTAAAAAAAAATATGTCTTCCATTCCATGTCTCCTTTGTTTCTTTTCGGTTAAACACCGAAAAAAAAAATTATTCCATTAGTAGTTCACTTTCATTTCTGAGTGATAAATCAAATTAGCAAGATTTTGCAGAGATGGTGATTCTGATACACTTTAAAATCTACATAGAAATCATACTGCTTCACCAAAATCAATTGTCTATTTACAAATATAAATCCTGTGTAGGGTAGTAATTTATTTAAACAACTTGGAGTCTTTAAACTCAGTTTAGCTACGCAATTTTAGTATTTTTATGTTCTCAGAATAATAGATATGTCAGATTGCACATTTACTGTATTTCTTAGCTGTGCTTTTGCAGATGAAAAGCATTACTTTGATTATTCATAGTTATTAGTAACACATTTTGTTAACCAAAATGGGCAGAGGATGTCTTTCAAGAGGTGAAAAATGCTCTTGGGAACTGCATCATAGACGTCAGTCACCCACAAGGGACTATTTCTCACGCATATCAGATGTGCATTTCCCTGGAAGGCAGTTATCCGCTCAGGTACCTCCAGGGGTAGAAACTGCTGAGGCCTGGAGGCAGGTCACCATGCCCAAGGGTCTCCGAGGGAGAAAGCTAAAACAGTTTGCTTAGGGGATTGCTAATTACTGGGGAAATAACATCCTATATTGCTAAATGTGTTTCTCTGCCCTCAGGGAAAGTCGGCACCAGGGATGTGTCAGAGATAAATGGCTGTTAAGATCTGCCTGCAGAGGGGTTTAGTATGTGGAGGTCAATCTCAAGCAGGTGATTTTGAGATGAGGTGTTTTTTTGTTTCCATTTTGAGAAGGCCATCGGGCAGGCTGACGTCTGAAGAGATACCCTGTTTCTCTTTGCTAACTCAGCATCAGTGGTGCATTATTACACAGTTAAGTACAGCTATTTGACTCACATTTAAGGACAGCTCACACCAAAGATAAGAGTGGGAAAAATTAATTTCCTTCTCTGGTAACTTAAACTGTGATATAAAAAATAATAATCAGGACTTGAATTATAGAAAACTTGCAGGGCACAAGTGAAAAATAAATCAATAGAATATCTTTCCTAACAAAATATGCAGTTTATTACAACACAGGATACTATATTGCTTTTCCCTGAATAGAAGGTGGTTCTCTGTATTTTGTATCAGCATATTTCTATCTTGCAATAAATTGTGTCTATAAATTATTTATACTGTATCTTGTCAAGAGGGAAGCATACGTTGGAAGCAGGCTATATACGTATACATATAATGAGAGAATACGCGTAGAGCCATACTGCTAAAGAGGGATAACAGATGACAGAATGAGTATGTTTTCTGCATAGTTAATCAAAGAAAAAAGGAGTAACACAAAAATGATAAACAATATATTTTACACCAGAAGTTAACTATACTTTTATAATGAAATAAAATTATAACTATGAAATTCTCTTATTCTGTTGTAGAAACAGGGTAATAATTCTTTTTTTCAAAAAACTCTCATGAGGCATCATTAAAATGGGGCTTTTAGTAGAGAACCAACAATAAGGACAAATGTACACAGTAGTTCACTTCTCATAGTGAAATTACACAAAATTACTTGTTTATTTCTGGTCAGTAGAAAATTCAGGTTGAAAACTATACTTGTTAGACAAGCTTTTTAGGTAAAACTCAAGAAGTTACAACGTGAGCAAATATGAATATTAAGATTGTATGTGAAATAATACAGATTCTAACTCCACATATAGGCAAGCAACAAATCAAATAGTACTGTTGATGCCTCTAAGGTATATTGTTGAGAAATGCAACATTCTGGCATGCTGACTGATTTATCTACTCACAGTGAGCTGTCTTCCATAAGGAATACACAGTATTCGTTGTAAAATCAGATGCACTCTTCCTCATAGTGAATGAATTTTTGTTTACATCCACTGTTTTGCTCAAGTAAAATATCTCTGAAATAAATATATTGCAAATACTTAAAACATTGTTCTTCCAATGTGTCTTGCTAAAGGCTCTCTTTTCAGTTATCCTCTATACTTTATCAAGCAATAGTTAAATAATGCATGAGAATGAGTCATGCTATTTCAGCTAAGAAAAAAAATATTATCTTGAAAATGTGGACCTATAGGTTTGGATCTATAACTCATTTCTCAGATAGTTATAACTAATAATATATATTCTCTTTTCCATAATGAAAATCAAATGGTAATTTCACTTGAATAACAGTCTTGAGCGCACAGTGGAACATATGAACATTTTACCAATACTTCCTTTTTGTCTTTCATAGTCAAAATTACTGAAAAGACAGCACATCACTTTAATGCCAGTTTTCAAAATTTCTATCAATGAGTAACATTGATTGGAAGACTGGTTTTGAGGAGAACAGGTCAAATAATCTAGTGGAACATACAGATATATATAATGCTTCTATTTGCTTTTTTAACAGTTTTTTCATCACTGTTGTTACTTACGGTTCAGGTAACAAATATGTTCATGCAATTTGGAACCTGTCTATAAATTGGGGATCGTTTCTTGTACATCAAGAGAAGCTTATGACTGTTTTGTATTTCTAGACAGTGTATTATAAATATAAATGCATCAGTATTTACGTGTGCAGTGAATAGAGCAGACACCTTATGTGTCTGTGTATGTATCATACTGATTGTTGGAGAATCATCACAATAAAGGTGTAGAAAGTCATCATCTATCCTAAAAGACTCCTTTGTGAAATTTCCATCTTGATCTAGAGTAATAGGCTGAATTTTAACGACAACAGTTTAGGTTATCGCAATGTCATTATCCATGAAATACGGGATTTCCCATAAAATGATTCTGAAGATAGTAATTTCACTATTGTTAGCATTGCACTTGCAATAGAAGAGTGAAAGAGACCACAAATGACCTTTCCAGTGGCAGATTTGTATTTCATCCTAACGTGTTGATCTTTGAGAACACATGTTGAAATAATGAAAGGCCTGCTATTTGGAGCTACTGTGCCTTGGCCTAGTAGAACCTGTAGAATTACTGAAAAATAACAGCTTTGGCTGAAATTAAAATATTTATTAATATAAATCCTCATTTAGACTTTCACTGAGTTTTTAGGTTATGATCCTGCAAATTACTGAGTTGCATTTTTTCCTACATACTCATGTCCGGTTTTGATGAAGCAGATGTATATTAATATTGACCTTGTCAACAAAATATTTTTCAAAATATTTATTGGAAGAATATTTTTTGTATCACTCAACCAGCTTTTAAATAAGTTAAACAGCACTTGGAGTTCAATTTTGACAAATATTCTTAAATTATATGCCTTATTTTCTTTATTTAGCCAAATTTAATAAAGTTACTTTTATTATTTGCTTTCTGTTGTTTGTAACTTACCTGAAATAGCAGGTGCTGGGAGTGTAATATTATAAGAACTTGACCAAAACTGTCCAAGAGATAAATAGACAGTTTTTATTATAAATCTTACACCTAATTTAAGTTGCCCGTTATTTTTGAGGTTTGTTTAAGAACAGGCTCAAAGCAAACCAAAAGATTTAGAAGTTATATTATTAACATGTTAGTTTCATTTTGAGTTTTATATAAGTGACTCTTCTTCAGAACCTTCATCCTTTAGATGTGTACAGAGAATGCACTTCAATATTACTTGGAAAGGAAGGCACTACCTTAAAATACTCCAGATGCTGTAATTTGAAATACTACAGCATCCAGAGTTGTAATTTGACTTTAATGGAGACAGGATTTCACCTTTGCTTTTTTTTTTTTTTTTCCTATCTCAGAAATTAGGAAGTCTTCTTCAGTGACAAGACCAACCTATTTTCATGGATATTCAATAGCCCTGGGCTTTGAAATGCAGGAAAGACAGATGCGGTATAGAGAATGATACTCACCTGTCTGTCTCTGAAAGCTTCGTGGTTTAGTTATTACTTTCACTCATCTCTCATTTGTTGTTTTATAATGATGCAAATAACATATGTGTGTTGTGTTTCAGTACAGCACTCCACTACCAATGCACCAGTTTGAAAATTCTTCATTTTCAGATCCCCAGGTTAAATGATTTATTATTTTAGGACACAACTACTTATTATTAAGGCTAAACTTACTTACGGCAGAAAACACTACCTGCGATTAGAACTTGCTCGCAGCAATGTTACAGTACGTAGAAAAGTTTCTTGAAGACTACAGAAAGAAAAGGTGTACTAGTTCACCTAAAACATGCCAAGAGAGATCTGTGCTGAACCTGTAAGACAATAGGCAGGATCCTCTTTCTATGCTCCTAGAACATAAATAAATTTATGATTTATAGAATCATAGAATGGTTTCTATTGGAAGGGACCTCAAAGATCATCCAGTTCCCATCGCCCTGCCATAGGCAGGGACACCTCCCACTAGACCAGATTGCTTAAAGCCCCATTTAACCTGGCCTTGGACACTGTCAGGGATCCACAACTTCTCTGGGCAACCTGTTCCAGGGTCTCACCACCCTCATAGTGAAGAATGTCTTCCTAATGTCTAATCTAAATCTACCCTCTTCAAGTCTGAAGCCATTAACCCTTGTCTTATCACTACAGGCCCTTGTAAAAAGTCCCTCCCCAGCTTTCTTTTAGGCCCCCTTCAGATATTGGAAAGCCACAATAAGGTCTCCCCAGTCTTTTCTTCTCCAGGCTAAACAACCCCATCTCTCTCAGCCTGTCCTTGTAGAGGAGATTCTGCACCCCTCTGATCATCTTCATGGTCCACCTCTGAACACACTTCAGGAGGTCCGTGTCCTCCTTATGTTGAAGGCTCCAGAGAAGGACACGTACTCCAGGTGGAGTCTCATGAGAGCAGAGTAGAGGGGGAGAATCACCTTCCTTGACCTGCTGGCCATACTTCTTTTGATGCAGACCAGGATATAGTCAGCTTTCTGGGCTGCACTTGCACATTGTTGGCTCGTGTTGTCAACCATCACCCCCAAGACTTTCTCCTCAAGACTGCTCTCAATTCAAGAGGTATTACTACAACTTCTAAGCTCAATTTGACTCTGTACCTTTCTCGTGCATATAACTAGGAAACAAAGAAAGGATGGCTACCTTAAAAGTAATGATCTAAGATGCAACCTTTGTGCACTGAAAACAAGCAATTAAAAAACCCTGCAACCTTCATTTTGCTGGTGATCATCTACATCTCCAGAGACCAACACGGGTTGAAGTCTATGCAGTGAATGTATTCTGTCTGCAGATCACGTACTCTCTGATATCCTATTGCCTTTGCTACAATGTTTTAACCACCTTTTGTTTTAAGTGGCACAGAGAGACTTCATGATGATCATTAAATATACACAGATGAGTTGAGAAGAATGTAACCATTGTAGAAATTCTCCCTGATTTTGGAGGTCTTGGCTTTTAGTGACCTATCTGTGATTATCAAGTATATCTCATAACCTATTTATATATATGAAATATGTCAGATTTGTGACAAGTTGTGCTCCTCAAGGGGTGATACTGGGACTGCTACTGTTTAACACTTTTGTTGGTTACATGGACAGTGGGATTGAGTGCACTCTTAGCAAATTTTTTGATGACACCAAGCTGTGTGGTGCAATTGACACACTGGAGAGAAGGGATGCCATTCAGAGGGACCTTGACAGGCTTGAGAGGTGAGCCCATGCCAACTTCATGAAGTTCAACAAGGGCAAGTGCAAGGTCCTGCACCTGTGTCCAGGCAATCCCAAGCACAAATATAGGCTTGGTAGAGTATGGATTGAGAGTTGTCCTGAGAAGAAAGAATTTGAAATGGTGGTTGATGAGAAGCTCAGCATGAGCCAGCTGGCAAAGATGCTTTTGCCCTGCTTGTAGAGGTGGATCTTGCCCCTGCTTAGAAGTCTTCGGTCCTTAAAGAGGGTCTCATCGTCATAAAAATCAAATTGTTTTACTTTCAAGTGCTTTAACTACCTAGCTTGTAGTACGAAGCAAAGCATCTGCAAAATGATTAGCCTAAATGTTTTTTACTTTCAGCTGAGACAATCTGCAGCACAGGTGACATGTTTTTCTTCTCTGTTTTTGCTTCTGTCCAAGATGAGAAGGGAATAATCTCCATTATTCGACACTATCTAGACACATTATTTGATGTATTCCAAAGGGTTTAGTATCTGAAAGGAAGTTTTTCTAGAAGCATCATTGTATGCAGCTTGATGAAAAAGTTTATTGAAATGCACTAAGACTGTTTGGGATTTTCACACCACTTCACTGTAAGTGGTTCTGCTGTACTTGACTACCCTTATTTTCCTCTTATGTAGCATAACCTTTTCAACCAATCCACACATAATCACCAAGTAGTCAGAGACTCCTAACATCAGAGGCAGAGCTGATTCAGCATGTCACGTTGCTGAATCTGCTAAATCACTGAGCTGTGCAACAGAGAGATGAAATCTTCCTCAACACTTTCGATAGCATGTCCTTTCAGTGACAGCGACTATGAAGGGGCCAAGGAGCCCACTGTGACAGTTGTAACAAGGAGCAGCAGCTCTGATATGAGGACTCAGGAGAAGGAAAGGTGACAGAGAAGACAAAGACTGAGGTCAGATCTAAATCTATTAAATTCTATTAGTTGCAGCATTCTTCACTTCTTTCTTACCTTGAGGGCTAAGAAGTCCATACACCTCATCACGGTTGGCAGGAAAACTACAGGCAGGTTGTCTAAGTCAGTTGACCCATTTGGGATGCTTAGATCTGTATTAAAATGAAAATGTATGCGATGATTCAAATGTTTGTGAAGGAATCTTAATTTTAGTAAGAATGTCACAAGCACAGACAAAATACTTAGCAATACTGTAAACAGATTAAAGAGATACAAATAGTAGAAACAAGACATAAGTCCCTCAGCAAAATATAGATTAATTACTACTTGAGAACAAAAATATCTCCCAGTTGTTTGTTGATTTGGTCAATCGTATTTAAATACTAGAAAAAATATCAAATTATTTTTTTTTCCATATAGCATAGAACAGTGAAGAGGAGACAACAGCAAGAAATCTAAATATAGGAAAATGGTTATCAAGATAAAAATTAAATTGTTAATAGTAAAGGCTAACACAATGACATTCTTCTCAGTAGTCACCATCCTAATATACATTGTTCAGGCTTTCTAAAGAGGTGGGTGGTACACCTCTGTTTACCTCTACAAATTGTTTTGAGAGTTAACAATATTAGCCTCTCAGAAAAATCTTGCAGTGGGCAGCAGCAGTATCCCTTATCTATACTCCATGGACATCTGATGCTGAACACATCTGAACCCTGCAGGTCCCAGGAATATTTGTCTCCTAGAAAAGCAAACAATGGAGAGATGTGTTCCTCAGGGGTCAATACTAGGACCGGTGCTGTTTAACGTCTTTGTCGGTGACATGGACAGTGGGATCAAGTGCACCCTCAGCAAGTTTGCTAACGATGCCAAGCTCTGTGGTGTGGTCAACACACTGGAAGGAAGGGATGCCATCCAGAGGGAACCTTGACAGGCTTGGGAAGTGGCTGCATGCCAACCTCTTGAAGTTCAACAAGGGCAAGTGCAAGGTCCTGCACCTGTGTCAGGGCAATCCCAAGCACAAATGCAGGCTGGACAGTGGGTGGGTTGAGAGCAGCCCTGCAAAGGACTTGGGGATGTTGATAGATGAAAAATTGAATATGAGCCAACAATATGCGCTCACAGCTCAGAAAATCAATTTCATCCTGGACTGTATTAAGAGAAGCATAGCCAGCAGGTAGGAAAATGATTCTGCCCCTCTACTCCACTTTTGTGAGACTCTCCACCTGGAGTACTGTATTCAGCTCTGGGGCTCCCAACATAAGAAAGACATGGACCTACTCGAGCAAGTCAAAAGGAGAGTTGCAAAGATGATGACGGGAGTTGGAGTCCCTCCTTTCTGAAGACAGGCTAAGAGAGGTGGGCATATTCAACCTAGAGAAGAGAAGGTTCTGGGGAGACCTGTAGCAACCTTCCAGTACTTAAAGAGGGTCTATAGGAAATATGGGAAAAGACTCTTCATCAGTGATAGGTTGAAGGGTAATGGTTTTAAACTGGAAGAGGATTAGGTTTAGATTAGATATTAGGAAGAAATTATTTACTGAGGATGGTGAGTCCCTGGAGCAGGTTTCCTAGTGGAAGATGTGGATCCTCTCTCCCTGGAAGCATTCAAGGTCAGGATGGATGGGGCTTTCAGCAGCCTGATCTAGTGGAAGATGTCTCTGCTTATGACCAAGTGGTTAGGAATTGAATGATCTTTACGGTCCCTTCCAAGCCAAATAATTCTGATTCTGTGAAACAGATAGTGAAATATTCTGGTTCTCCAACCAAGCAAACAGCAGTGTAGAGCATTTCAGACATAATTACAGCTTATTCTTTCTGTCTGCATCGCTCTTTTTCTTTCTCATCTTTAAAAAAAATCCTGAAGAACCTCACATTGGGCTGTAAGTCTTTCATATTTTAAAATTACAGCCTGTGAAGAGCTTGCTTTCCTGCAAACATAATTGTATTTCTACAATAATTCTCTCTGGCAAGTTATTTTTTTCGCTCTGTTCCTCATAGTGTTTGTTCATACTCTTCTGTCAAGATGCTCATAGTATTGTATCAACTTACCTTCTTTTTTGTTTGTTTTTGAGAGAAAAGGGAGAAGCGACAGTGAAATAGGACTACCATTAAAGATAATGAGCTACTAATTACTGCTACAGTGTGGAACTGCTCAAACAGGGTTCAGTCTTGTTGAATTAATTGAACAGAACAGGCATTCTGAAAATCTGAAAATTCTGAAAAAATAATACAATATTTTACAGTTGTTGTGGAGTTCTCTTTGATAAACCTGTTGTGTGCTGATATATGACATACCCTGTATACTCTAAAAAGATCTCTTGTTATTAACCATTCATATTAACAACTTCCACAAATCAGAGATCTCACTAATTTATTGAATATTTTAACCTACTAGTTTTACTATTAAGGAGTCATCCCAGGTTTTAACATTGACTCAGACTCCTTACTAAAATTACATTCAAACCCTCATTTGAAGCAAAAAGGAAACACATCTAATATGTAAAGCTAAGATAGATATATTGTTAGTGACACTGAAACCTTAACAGTGTAATTAAAGAAGTATTAGTCCAGATCGTACTATTACTGAAAAAGAAAACAAAGAAAATAATATTGTTGTGGAAACTCTCACTAATATCATAATTAAAATTGTTATACTCACTATTCCTAGTACACACTCCATGCTCTGCTTTTACACTCACATTTTTAGTGTTTCTGAGTGGTTCCAAAGGGTGTGGTTTCAGACTGGACATGGTGAGCAATGCTTATAGCAAACTGTCTTGTTTCCCAAGCCCCTTGATGGGAAGAGCTCGATGTTGACCGTTTCTTCCTCTTCTTTTTAGAGGAGGATATTTTTATACATTGGAGCAGTTAACCTTTCTCTTTCTTTATTGATCTGCACCTCCATGTCACATTTACATTTTCTAGATAGTCTTGAGTATGTCAGATACTTGTTCTTTGCTCTTTTTTTACTCCTAAAACCAGTTTTGAACCATATCCCAATCTCTATTTCTTCATCTGGTGAACTGTTTACACCTCTGGGATTTCCAGTGCCATCTGTGTGTCTCACCTATCTTCCTGTGGTTTTACTCCTCAACTCTGCATTCTGTATCCCACTTTCAAGGCCTTTGCTGTCATACCATGTCTGTGTTCTGCACTACATCATTATTCTAGAGTTACATGTATTTCATTCTATCCGAATATTTCGTGTTATGCAAAACAGTTTTCTCATAAAGATATAATAACATGGTTGTACTACAAAGTTGTACAAATATAAGCAAAAATAAAACTGATCAGATAATAGCCACCTGGCCATTGGAAAAATGTGTTTTATACCTAAAGGAAACACCATGTAGGCCAATGCAGGTTCAGACAAAGCCTAGCAAATGTCATTCCTGATCCTATGACTTTTTACAAGTGATGTCAACACTATATTTACAGGTCTATATTAATAGCTACCAAGGATCTTTGCCCTCAGAAAATATTCTTGATATATTACTGAAGACTTCCTTGTCTTCAACCTGTCTGTCAAGTTATTTCTGTCTTTTTCTGTTAAATACCTTATATACAGTCCTAGCCTACACCATTTGTCTTCTGAATACTAATAGCGTCTCTTTTCCTTCTCACTGTATCTGAGGTGCATGAATGATCACATGAAGAATTAACTTTTGCTGAAATAGCTGCATTCTTGCACGAAGGTTTTTAGTAAGTTCATTTTCTGATTGTAGCTCATCATGGAGAAAAATCTTCTTCAAAGTCCTGAAAGAGTGAGTCTCGGTGTAAAGCACTTCTGATTGTCCTCTAGCATTTAGGTATTCAAATGAAAATTGCAGTACTTGTTTTAGTCTCTTTCCAGGCAGACAATTATCAGTGTGCCTAAACCATAGTCATACTCAGCTCAACATTGATTGAAGAGAAGTACACTGCTGAGTTAGCAGCACTGCTGTGTAAAGGGAAGATATGCACAGAGAATGTGAATCACATTGGATTTGTGCCAAAGTCTGGAGCAAGGTATCCAGACCCAGAGACTGTGAAATCCTGCCCCTCTCCTTGTCACTCATTCCTGTTTTGAAGTTTCTCTTCTCTGCTCTGAGTTGGTTATACATACATACACCCATGGTCCAGAAAATTCCTCTATCAAATTAGGAAAGTAAACCAAAGAAATTAAAAAAGAATACTAAATTCTCATGAAGTTACCCCATACAAGCATACTGGAAAAAGAAATCTGTGAGAAAACTGAGATGGGATGCAATTCAGACTTAATCCTATCACCAAAAAGATTTAGATGCTGCTTCTTCTCATGTAACAGTGCCACAAGACCATGACCCTTCCTCCACTTGAATAGACCCTGAATTCTTAGGATGAGCCACTTACGGGCTTCCATTGGTTAAATTGAAAACCTTGTGAGAAATTTTGATGTGTGGTAAGTCTATCTGCACCTGTTGAGACACACAGAATTTTAGTTAATGTTTTATTACCTTATTCTCCTTCCCATCTAAATATTTCTTTTGCAAAAAGGAATAAGGACATTATTCATTTATAAGTTCATTAATTAAGTTAAATCCTTCAGGGCTGAAAGTCTGTTTATTAAGAACCAGTGACCTTGTTTACCACAGGAACTGTGTCCTGTAACACTGGAAGCTCATGGGGTTCATGGGAGAATTGCGTTTACTGACAGATTGTGGGCCCCTGTGGGCAAAGAATACATTAGTTTCAACTATTTTTATTAAAACTAGTTTCTGTAGAGCAAAGAATGAAATCAATGAACTTTTCTTTAGTATGTATATCAGTACAAACAATACCCATAAGATAATTTTCATTTGATTATAAGTCTGAGATATTTTAATGAAGGCAAACTTTATCCTGAGGACATATAATAGTACTGATCTTAATTCATTAAGTTAGCACATATGGTCATATCCGTATTAAAAAAAAGTAACTGACAGAGGGAGTGGCACATCTGAAGGGAACGTGTTCATCAGCACTACGGAGTTTGACGAGGGGGCAAGAGTGAATACTGCCATTATCGGAATACTTGCTGAATAGTTATGGAACTATGGCATTAGAACTTCTGATAAAGAAAGAAAATTATTAAGTATATTCAATCTAGGCAAATAATAATATAAGAAAATACCTGAGTTTGTGATGTTCATGAGATACAAAACAAAGATATGAAAATTAACTCTCCTGCCTACAAAGTAGAGCTTCCACATACTGTAATTCAGATTCTATATTTATTTAGAGACTCCTAACCAATTCATATTTTATATTTTTAATTTATACAACTCATATTCCTGTAGAATATAGCACTATTATCAGACTCCATTACAAAGGCTACACAATTACTCAAGCTGACAATGACAAAAATAATTATCATTAGATTGCTCCAGTATCCCTTCCTAAAATTCCTAACATGATTTTAAACAGTACCAAGAGACTAATTCTTGCAGCCAAATTGAGGGCAGAGCCAGAAATAATTGATGTTACATTGACAATGACAAATAAAAATTTTAAATTACAAGGGAAGATTTAAATTAATTTGAGAAGAAATTGAATGACCTGGCAAGCGAGACCGTGTATTGTTGATAGTCAAAACCAAACTGTCCTAAGAGAGGCTATTTAAAGGCTAACAAAATGAACTTTGTCATAAATTAAAGGCACCCGTACTGAAATTAAACAACATAGAAAGTTGTATAACTTTTTACTTTTGTGAAGGATTGTGGGAAAAGCTCTCTGCATTACTTCTACATTACTTCTGCCTTTAGCTATTATCTCTGCAGCATAAAGTGAATAACTACTCATAGATCTGGTCCATTTTGCTCATCTGAATTGACAAAGCCTTAGTCGAAAGCTGGGAACCATTTTGCTTCTTCCCTTTCCTGACACCATGAATTGGGAATCTAAACCAACTGGTAATCTCAAGTCTTTACCAAAAATGCTTTTGAGTGCTTCTTAAGAATAAGTAATTATAACCCTGAGGTTAATAAGAGGGTAAATTCTAAAAATTTTTTGTTATTATAATTTTGCCTTACTTAGTGTGCTTAAAGTGTCTTTTTCTGACCTGTAATTCCAGAAACATTGATGAATAGCTGGATGGATAGATATTTATCTAAGAGGCATCATTATCTTATATTTACATTCTTCTTTTTCTATGTTTCATTTAGGGTGTCATGTTGTCATATCTAACCCCCCATTTTCTGTATTCCATTTGATTGTTTTCTAGTTAACAACACCACTAAACAAAAAAACCCCACTTTGGTTTTATTTTTATTCCGGAGTGTTAGCGCAACAAGAGTTTTCAGTAGACTGGGAATAGGCTGCTCTTCACAACCTTGCAAGCCATGCAGGAGAAATCCTCACATTTCAGAGGACATATTTCAAGAAACGATGGAGAAGGAAACTCTGGGATTTTTCATATCCAGAACACAATGGTTTCCTAAACTTCCTTTCACTCCAAAGTGAAATATAGAAAGACTGGACATGACTCTGGGCCCTTGGGTGATTCACCATCTTGGGATTCAACAGTCCTTCCTTGCTGCTGAAAGAACCAACGCACTGGCACTTGAATGGCATAACCCTAACGCCAGAGCCCCACTTGAACTCCTCAAGCCAAAGAGCTACTAATGTAATCATGGAAACATATGACCTTGTCTAGGCATTTTGGAAGTCCACTGGCACTGGAAAAGTGTGTGCATACACGGAAAATATGCAATAAATCATATATAAAATTATATACAGATCAGTAAATTGCAAAACAGATTTATGAGTTAAGTTCTAAATAAAGACAAATCTGTTAATATTTTGTTATAGACCTGGATACTTAAAACTGTTCTGGAGATGTGAAATTTCTTAGTATAATATATATTTTCAGAATTGGCAGAGGATACAGAAGTCTGTAGAAACCAAAGAAGAGAAGCAGCTTAATATTTTTTCACTGAAACTGAAATTTTTCTCTCTCAACTATTGTGGTCATAAACAAATAATGTATAAATAGATAATGTTTATGAATAAGTTCCATTTTCTTCAATAGATAAAATATCTTTTGAAATATTTTAAAGAAAATAGAAAGAAAAATATTCTGGTTTTCTAGCTCTTAATGTTTTGATATTATGTTCATTATAAAACATTCCATGCATTAAATCCAGAATTTTTTTTCTTAAACGGATGACATTTAAAATCAATAAAGATTGGAAGTAGAAAGATATCTGAATCAGGTAAGAGTGAATGAACAGTAGATTTAGCAGGGTAACCATGAATTTCCCATCCTACATGCTGTTTTACGTAAAGACTTTACATGGGGGTTGAAATTAGGATTTTACTGCCCATACATAATAATATATCAAGAATTTTAAGACTGGAATGTCACGTGTAAACATAAGTTAGTGACAATGTGGTCAGATTCAGGTCCTTTACTTCTATCCATTGACGTGTGTTATTGTATATGAGAACAGATTAAGACCCATTAAATCCAAATTTGGGAAAAGGATAAATGATTTTTGTCTGGATTCATCTCTCGCTTGACTCTTGCTCATTAATTCTAAAGCATTAGTGATTAGAGGCTTCCAGCATGATGTGCATGATACTGCATGCATACATAGTAGGAGACCACACCTGTTCCAATGAGCTTCTGTTACCCAAAGGAGTAACTAATTAGATACAAACCATCTTCAATTTATTATTTATCCAATGTTGCTGATCAAATTAGAGGGCAGAAATGCATAGAATTCACAGGGAAAACATACACACAATACACTGATATTTATGTTGTTCCTGGTCAAACAACTGGTTAGGCCTATAATTCCTTGGAAATTCTGTCTTCTGCACAAAGGTAGTGTCCAACAGCTTTGGCTTGACATGCATAGGAAAAGAAATCCCATGACTACTTCTGTCCTTGCTCTCTGATGGCTGAATCCTCTTTGGGGGCAGCTGCCCCTTCATGCCCTGAACAGACTCAGCTGACCCTACTTGAGCTGTGGCTATGTTTTTGTTCACTTGTGCATTCAAACCTTTTTTTTTTTTGATCTCTCCAAAGACAGACCAGGCCTGGTCAGTTCTCATTAATTCTTCCCTCTTCACACTGAGCAGTTACAAGATTTGCTGGCAAAACTTTCAGAGACAACAAGACATCCAATTGTAGACAATTTGCTGCTACAGTGGTTAAGCCAATTGCCCAAGGACATGAAGTAGTACGATGGCTGACTCAAGAGAAGATTCCAGAAGGTCACCTGATTTTAAGTCTAGTGTCACAGTATCACAAGTGGTCATGAAAACAGAAGATTGCAGCAGACTCTTAATATACACATTAGTAGAAAGTGGGAAATGTGGGGAAGTACAGATCAGTAAATATTTGAAGAGGATAGTCTACAGCTATTTTGCATGAAAAGTGAAAGAAAATAACCTCCCCCCTTTCATTTCTCAAGCTTTTTTACTTTAGAAACAATTAAAAAATGATCCTTATATATCATCTACCAAAAGCTTTGTTACACATTTAAAAGAAATTTCACAAAAATTATTTAAAATAAATGTAGAGATCTCTAAAGGCTTTGTAAAAATAGTTGAAAACAAGGAAATCTCATAAGTAATCCATGTTGATCTCTTCTTTTAGAGTTCTGATTTTTGTGTTACATTATGTTTTAGTAAACAAAAATGATTCTTATATATTGATATAGCCACATTTCCTTTATATGATTGTGAAGCATGATTTACTTGGTAGTTGGTTGTATTTAGTGCAGTTAAATTCAAATGTAAGTTACACTTTGAAAACAAATAAATTGGAAAGGCATTTATAATTTGATTGTAAAAACTGCACATACTAATTACTATATGTGGTGAATGCACATGCATTAACTTCAAATTCTGAGATAAAGTCAATTCACAGAATGCTTGGATGAGCAAACATGGAATCCTAACTTTTCAACCTGCTGACAATTTGTCATTTCAGCAAATAAAAAGAAACTACATAGAAAATTTTCTTTTTCCTGGATCAAATTACAGCTATTGAAAGACAGCTGTAAAAATTGATAGAACATAATTAAGTTATTATGTAAATCTTGGTTGCTTCAAAATAATGTCTCCAAAGATGAAAAAAAAAAATTAAAATATTGCTATAATAACACTATAGGAATAAATGTTCTATTTTTCTGCAGATAGTGTTAACTTCATAAAGGCATTTTGATGCAGAGAAAGATTCACATAAAAATGTTTATGAACATAAACTGACTGTACTTGCAGTTTTTAATTAACAATCTCAAACTCTGAAGACATTTTAGAGTATATTTCTTAAATTATTTAAATGCCTATGAAAAAGATACTATTTTTTCTGTTGTATCTGTATCAAGACCCAGAATTAAATAATAGGATCTGTCTACAGCAGACAAGGGCAATAAATACATTCAACAAAAGCATTCAGAGCTGAAAGTCTCCTACAGTACCATTTCATCCAACATTAAATAATAGGTACAGAAGTATGTCAAAATTGTAGAACTTTCCACAGCTTAAGTTCTTGAATTAGAAGCATGAGGCAGTAATTTTCTTGTGATACATGGTGTAAAATCCACACATCTTGTGAGGAAAGGTAAGATGACCTCTGAAGATCTCACAGCTTTTTCTAAACAGAATTACTAAGCCATCCCAAAAACCATAAAATTGTCCCCTTGTAATTGTATTTGGAAGCTGAATTTATCCCTCTATCCAAGAAGATCCAAGGCCATGGTTTTAAGTTTCTTTAGAGTAATTATAATCTTTAAGCAATGGACTACTCAAGGCAGAATAGAGGAGTTAGAGATTTCTCAATTTTATTCAGATCCATCTCTACGCAAAAAAAAATACAAATTTAATATGGTAGACAGAAATTCTGTAGGTAAGATCCTGGTTCTGTAATAATTATCTTGTATATTGCAAATGAGATAGGATGGTGCCTTTGAGTGCCTGCCTCTGTTTTTTCTGTTTTTCATCTGGTCACCATTTATAAAACACATAAGCATTCCTGAAGTAGAGAGGCGAACCTAGGATTCACTACATTACAGCTGAATATATGCCTTCATTTTTTCCTTCATACACCCTGGATCTTCATTGTTTTCTACATAGTGATAGAGCATCCACACTGAAAATAAATATTTCATCCTGGTCTCTTCCTCCATCTCCAACTAGAAGTGTGATAGACCCAATGTTCTCATCTTTTTAAACTGATGCAGAAAATGCTCCAATATTGCTCTGTAGAGGTTCTAGGTCCAGATGAGCAATTAGTGGGAGTCAAATGCTATCCATTTCTCATTCAGATCATTCTGGACAGATATGCAATGACCAATTAGAGGCATTTTGGGATTTTTTATTTTTCTTTTCAGACCAAAGCCTGGTAAGCTCGAAGACTTAGAATTCTTTTATATTTGATGGTTGCAAAGAGCATTTTGTATTAGGCTACACCAGCATAGGAGGTCTACCAATGTCCGATTTTAAGTACTTCAGAACATTTTCAGGCCTTATCCTTGCATAGAGCCTGATAAGGGAATACACTCCTTATCCTTGCATAGAGCCTGATAAGGGAATAGACTACTCAAGCATGCACTTTTCAGGGGCTTCTATTCATTGATTCATTTGAGGTGAATACAGTGTTCCTCTAGGATGCCGAGAAATCTGCTTATGGAGCTTGAGTACAGCTGGGAATTGTTCGGACACAACACATGGTTACTATTAAAACTCCAGGATAATAGATGTGGAAGATTAGACAATTTCAAAGAAAGGACAAACCTTTAGAAATGTCAACGAGGGGCAGAATATTCCTGTTCGCTTTACTTACTGCTATATAACAATTCTGGCATTTAATCATAAAGTACAAGATTTTAAAGATATGATAAATATGTACCAGCAATTTATACCAGCACTTCAGCCAGGAAGATAACTCATCAAAAACATCTGAGGAAGAGAATTCGACACAGATCTCAATCACAATATTAATCACAGTGTAATTATCGTTGCTTACATTGACATAAGAATAATCATTAGATAGATATTAAACTGAAGTCCTCTGTCTCAAAAAATCTAATAAGGAATATGTTTGACCGATATGCAGAACCATTATCCAGATTGACATGACTGTTTTCCCTTCTATTTAGTTTGAGAAGCAAAAGGTTTTCTGCATCCTCGTCAAAACAACAACAACAAAAAGCTTTAGGTCTTTAATTAACTTGAACTTGTCAGAAAATATGCAGGAAGAAAAACCACAACAACAAGCTATTCTAAGCAAAACAGATAAAGAGGGAAGATTTAAAATAATAATTTGTTTTTTTTTCAAAAAGATATTTAATTCTTCTTTAAAGACCTCCAAAAAAATCGAACCTCTTCCAATGATTAGATGCCCTTAGTATTAAAAATGCAAAGTTATTTTTAGTATACACTACTTTTCAGTTTTCAATAACTGGCTCTCAGTATCAAATTTTGTCCATTATTTTGAACATCCATCAGATACCAAACACTTCGTGTAAATTCTGAGTCACTCAGTACCAGGCACCAAGCATGAGAGTCAGTTCAAGATACTGGGCTGTCTAAACGTAGCTGTATAAGCTCCTACTATAGTCAATGAATATCAAAGCAAGAGTTAATGGAATATAAAAGAGCAATTCAATTGACTGGACATGAGAAGTGTGATTCAATACACTTATATTTTGATGTCTGTTTGTAAACAATGCAGTTAATGCAGCCTAGAGAACAATTCAGATCTGTAAGGCAAACATTAAGAGCTCTGTATTGTTGCCTAAACAAAATCAGTGCCATTTGGGATAAGTTACAAACTGAGACAAGATGAGACAGCCAGATATGACATGGCACCTAGAGGAAAGCTATGTCTTCTACAGAACTAGATTTGGGCCAGGCAGGATAATTTCAAGAACCTTAAATGTAATTAGGTGCCTGTTACTATGTGTCTAATTCATTAATAGTGTTGTCGCATGTTGGTGCTTAGAAAGTTTGTTAAAAAGCAAGAAAACTTAATTTATCATGATCTTGGCATAGCGTAATGCTTGCAAGGAGAATCAGATCTCCTGATGTCCTGTGTGACTAGCCCATCACATGCATAATTCATCATCGTTGATACACCTAAAGTGTATATAAAACATCTTCTAAATATCTACTTACAAAAGACTACAACCATTTCTGCAAGAAGAGTTTCTATTGACTAAGATATCTTACCTAGGCACAATTCAGTCATGTCTGTAGCAGGAATGACCTAGATGAGTCCTTTGGACACTCCACCTAGAATGTTAATCAACATATTTAGGCATATAAATTGAACTAGACACTGCAGGAGTTGCCAAACTATCCAAAGTTTCCATCTGGACGGCTTCTGTAACTATTAGTCAAATATGTCATTGTGAAGGTTCAATCAGTCAGTCACCTAGTTTCAAGTTGGTCCATTGTCTCAATCCTGTCCTTTAATTCATTTATGCAGATGACTGGCTAGAGAGTACCTGGACAACCCAAGGAATTAATGACACATATATTTAGTGGTGTGCATATAGTCACAGCCCTGAATTTCAGCTGCCCCTCAATTGTAACTAAAGAAAAAAGTTGATTTTCATACTTACAACTCATTTGCAACTTAAGTCTCATAGCTCTTGTACGATATTTAACAACAAAAACTGTATAAAAATAAATTATTTAAAAAGTATGCACTTTATAAAAATGGTTTATAAAAAAGATAGTCCCTTTGGTATCAACAACAATAACTGAAGAGGCAGAGCACACAAAATATGTAAAATCAGCTATCTAAATGCTTAATGAAAAGGCAGAAAACCAATTAACGATACCTACAATAAAATAATGGATGATGCTGAATCCCATTGGGTTATGCCACAGAAAAATGACACAAAGGTAACTACACATATAATACAGTTTCGGTACTTACTGCTAAGAAAGCTTTGTTTAGTGGTGTGATTGGACAAACTGAGAGTTACTGCTGAGCTATGAAAACATTTATGCAATCTGAATTTGCAACTTACATTTTATTATTTATTCTACTTCTCTATTGATATCTAATAGATGTCTTATCTTTTAACACACTTAGGAACCCCAGATGTAATTTATTGAAATATTCAACTTAGAATATGTTTTCGTAGTGTTAACAATAGAAAAAATACTTCCTAAAATGAGTCATATAGTCAATAGTAGTTTATGAAACATAAATGCTCAAAGGAAAGCAAAGATTATCAATATTTTTCAAATTATCAGATGTTCAATTAGGATCTGCTTTTGCAAGTGTTTTTCTAAACACTAATTATATGACATTTTCTAGCTATAGACTGCATATGTATATTACATGAGAACTGAAGAGCAGATTAATTAATCTGAAGGCATAATAAGAACTTTGTTCTTGCCCCCTCTGAATTCAATGGGAATTTTGCCATCAGCTTCAATGAAAGCAGGTTGAGGTTTTAGATAGTTGACACAGAGCATATTTTAAAGCCACCTGTGCAAATGCAACCACTGAGCCACCTTCTGTTGCTACTGTTCTACAGAATTTTCACTCTCCAATGGTATATTACTTTCACCTAAGAGCATTGATTAAACTCATCAGCTGCAAGTTTTTTTACCTAGAATCACACTTTACACTTAATCTCTGTTAGAATTAAGAGATCTGAATAAATGATGAGTTTTTCATGTTTTCTCTCAGTGTCTTCCACAAAAGAAATTGCTTGTAGTATGAAAAGTTCGGATAAGAAAAAAATTAAGATATTATAAAAATATGGCTGCTAAAAAGTTTTTTTGGAAATGAGGAAATATTTATTTTCAGTTTGTCTGTGTTTATTTTATAGTCCTACTAAGACGACTACAGGTTCCCCTGTTCATGAAGGAATGGCAGCCATGCATACATAGGTGTAACTTCCAGTTTTTGTACAAATAAGAAAATATGATACATATCAATCACTTAAATGCAGATAGAATCTTGTTTATTATTACTACAGAATAATTAGAGGAACGTGATCTTACTTGTCATTGCATTGAAATGAAAGTTTAACCAGTATGCCTTTATCTCTTCAACCAGGATGTTATTTTCTAGCGTTCAATCATATGTTTTTGTTTGGGCTGTTTGACTGCCTTCTTTTGCAACAATAGTATTTATTCTTTTATAAAAACGCTACCTTTTTGTACCATAAGTGGCAAGAAGAATTGTAGAAGAATTTGCAAACTGCACAGCTCCTATTTTTAATACCAAAGAGGTTTTGTGTAGTTTCGATACAGGGGTTTAGAGTCCAAGACTGAGGGTGAGGATGGGGATGGTGTTAGTTGCTATTATTGATATTGATTCAGGCCTGCAGCCATAATATTAGTATAACAATGAAAATCATTAAAGAGTTTTAATACAGTATGATGCACAAATCTCAGACTTTGTTACTTTGTCTCATGGTTTGTTACAACTAAAATATTTTGTAACTATTGGACCAAACTATATAATCCATACACAGGCAGTACTTAGTGCAATGCTAAGGAGAATTTAGGAAAGGCAGTCGAAATAGACAGTACAAACATTGACTAAGGATGTTCATAAACTATTTAATGATTTGCAAATTTTCTTTGCATCATGAAACACTGAATGCATAAAGATGTTCCCATACAAAAGCTACTCCTACAATTTGTCATTTATTAGAAAGAAGTTCTAGCAAAGTTAATGTGGCTCATACTTTTGTAATTTGAGACAGAATCAGGACCACTTATTTCAAAGAAATCTGACAGCTAAACTCAATCCTGTATACTAATTCTTTTCTTGGTAATTTTTTCATCCAGTACTATGCCTTCTGAAAATAAAACAAAACAAACCAGAAAAACAGGAAAAAAACATCAGGTGTAACATCAGCTGTACCTTCTATGTGCAACTTGTGTGCTTAGATACAGACATGGGTAAAGTTGTAAAGACTAACCTCATTGACCTTAGCACTCAGAGGAAGAAAAGTGTGAGCAGAGAGGGGCAGACAACTTTTTGTACAAGAATTTTAATTATTATAAATTAAAATGTTAAGAAACTTTGAGTTAGAACTGGTAGTATCACTTTAACTGAACTACAATATTTGTTGCATTTTTGTTAGGCTGCCAAAACTTGAGATAACAGGTTCTTGGGTCTGCATATAAGTTATATTCCCTTTTTGCCTACTACCTCATATTGGATGTAAAAGCCATAAAAAGCTATTAACAGAGAAACATAGAGAATGGGGTGATGGCTTAAATCCCACTTCTGACAGACGCAATGGTGATTTACTCAGTAAAATCATCAGCTTTGTTACCTTATGATTCCATATGTGTTTCCAAAAAACAGATGTTACTCTGTTAAAAAATAAAAAAATAATTCATTATTTTAACATTATTTCCTACAGATTAGATTGTTTGTATGTATACTTTCCTCAATGACTATGTCTGAAAGAGAACAAGGGTTCCACACTGGTCAATGGCTATGTTTGCTACAATAGGCCCTAGCAAAGTTTTTACTCCAGGGAACGGTTTTTCAGGCAAATTCCAGGCACAGTTCAAATAATATCTCAGACTGAGAACTATGAAACACAGATAAAGACAATCCATTCTGGCAAGAGAGTGAAAAATACGTGAATACCTGTCCTGCCCTGCCCTGTCCTTTACCCTCAGGGTCAGAGAATAGTCCCTGGCTTTATTAGTTACTATTACAGATTTAGGCTGTGCCGCACCAACCTTGCTCCTCAGATTTTCTTACTCATTTAAAAAACCTGGTGGTAGAAGATGAGAGACTGTGGAAGGGTTATGACTGAGGGAAAAGATTTCAGCATAAACTCTAGTCATTATTTGTTACTGTGCTCTAATATACATGTCCCAATCAAAGCAAAATCTTCAATCAACGGTTGTGTTTTTATAGACTGCAGAGTCAATCAGACAAAAACTAAATCCATAGGAAATCAAGCTTTCTTAGTTCTGCTGCTGTTTCACAGAGACAAAGCAGGATGATCTTTCAAGCACTGTCAGTGATGATGCAATATCTACTTTCTCCTTTTTATAAGATACCTCAATGGCTAACTCATTTGCCCAAAACAGGAGAGACCTAGGGTCAATGCCAGTTTCTGTCTCAGGGAATATGAACTCTCATCTCTCACCTCTCTGGCAAATGCAGTAATCAACAAGATAGCTTATTTGGAACAGCAGGGAGCGTTCGTCTCTCATCTTACTGATTCTACACAGAAAAGAATTCAAGATTATCTAGGAGAGAGAAAAAGACAAGGAAAGTAAGAAAATGAGAGCATGACTCTCTGGTTTCTCAAATATTCCCTTGAAATTGAGGAAATTGTCAATATCAGACAACGCGTAAAAGAGAATTAATGTATTTTATTCATGATCATTGTTTGTAAAACACACAAAAAAAGAACTTCAGAGGTTGGAGCTCAGATATCTCCTCACCAGTAAATGCTCTGGTCTGATGAAACTTAACTACATTTTTGCGTGGCTTCAGCAGTCGGGGTTGCAGATCAATAAACCCACACAAAGAAACTCAGCATGTGACACCTGGGGGACAAGCCACAGAAAAAAACATTCAGATTTCATTCTGTCAGGGTGCAGTAAGGTCAGGCTCCTCGTGAAGGATTTAGTGTAATCCCAGAATTGGCCATGCCCTCAACAGTGAGTACAGCCCACAGGGTCTAGACACTGGGACAGGCCTGAGATCCAGTAAGTAGCAAAGGATATGCTCCTGATCAGGCCAGAGAGCAGGATTTGTTCAGGAGAGAGGTCTAGAGTCAGGGCAGAGGAGGCTAAGATGTGTGTCTCAGGATCTGTTCGAGAGATGAGCTATATACAGAGTTCTATTCAGGCAGATGCAGCTGGGACTAGAGCCAGACATACCTATAGCATCACTGAGGCAGGGAGTGATGGACCCAGGATGAGCTGATAGGGGTGCCTGTCCCCACGAGTAGTGGGGGATGCCAGGAGTAGTGGGGCAGGGACAGTGCCCCTTTGCGGGACTAAAGGCCTGGACAGATTCCCATTAGGCAGAGGCCTCTGTAGTTGGGATCTACTTTATCCTGCATGAACAGTCTAATTTCTGAGCTAAGACACAAAAAGGAAGACAACACTTTGCTGAGCAGAAAGGTATTAGGATAGCATTCTTGGATTTAGCCGTCAGAAATCCACCTCAATTCAATGAAGGCTTCTGTGTTTTATTGCAAGTAAGGATAATTCTTTGAGGCAATTCTGAACATTTTGCCTGTCCTTCAACATCCATGGCTGGAAAACCTAAGCCATTTTTAAATCCTCTAGAATTATGCAGGGAGGAAACGTTAGAACTTCGACTGATTTACCACCTTCCCTACACACTTATTTTTTCAGGGAACCACTGTTGGGGGATAATATCGGATGAGCTTTCTATTGTGGAAATCCCATAAGATAAAATCTTTTGTAAACTAGCATGTATGAAATCTTACTAAGAAAACATAGACATGAAAAATATCGTTAACGCAAAAGATTTCTTCACCTTTAAACAAAATATACTTGGAGATCCCTTTACATTGTATTATATGACATTATTTCATTCACTTTTTCACCCATGGAGAGGATGTAAGAGACACTCCTATAAGGAAAAATAAATTGCTGTCAGGTCACAAGAATTTATTTCTAATGTAAAGCTACTACTACATAGAAGACACTATAGTTTCTTTGCTGCTATAGGACATTTGCATTTCTAACATGCAAAAGACTATTGACAGAATACATTTTTTATTAATTAAACATTTTGGGATGGGATATAATCAAACAACAAGCTCTCATCACTAGAGGCAGGTATGAAAATCTACCAAAAGGATCCTGTTGACACTGATGACATTTTGGAAGAGAGATTTCTGTCCTCTGCTCTGTCAAATTAAGCAGTCTTCTGTCATAGAGGACAGCCAGCTTCTAAAATCTACATTTCTAGTGTCGACGCGTAAGAAAACAGAGCTGCATGACCCTTCAGCATTTTCAGCTAGTGATACCCCTGAGTAAATCAAAGCACTATAAGTGTCTCCATTTTGTTTGTCTTGCTCACGACTCTCTAAAGTGTCATTCTGCAGTTGGAAAGACTGGAAGATACGTTCTTTTGCAAACCTAGGGAAAGAGTAGGATTTTAATACTGCCTCCACTTAATGAGTGACTTTCTTCTTTTCCTATTTCCTCTATGCCACTTCTTCCACTGTTATGTTTTTCAATTAGACTGTATGTATGCATTGTGGGGACACAGCATCAGTACTATGGAGCATTCAACGCATAGAGAAATATTAGACCAGGAACAAGGGTAAGATAAGCTTTTTTAACATTTCAATTAAAAATAAATTAGAAACTGCTATCTATTATTAACAGAATATGTAAGAATTTTTTTACAGTGATTCTTCCTCTTTCATCCTTGCAATTAATAACCATTCTGTGGCTTCCACAGGATGTCTAGTATTCATGGGGCTGAAAACAGACTAGTTTGGGGGCTGACATGACATCGGTAAATGAGATCAGTTCACAAAGATAAGTTGCCTGGACAAATTCTAAATGGACTTGGAAGAACCTCAGGCAGTTTTATAAAATATGGACAAACAGTGCTTAATCAGACAAATTCAGATGTGAATTAGACTCACTGAAACTTGAGACAAGAATTTGCTCATGCTATTTTTCATCTGGTACTGTGTACCTGAAGGAGATGAATGGAAATGAAAACTGAGTAGAAATATACTGATGGGGAATCTCTTCATCATTTCACTAAAAAAGTATATCCTCATTAGCTGTCTGTTCTTTGCACTTCATTGCCAAGTGTGGATAATTCTTTATATTTTGTTTTCTAGTATACTCAGAAATCATTAATAAAGAGTGCATTTACTGAAAAGTTTACTTTCGTAATTCTAAACACAGAACTTCATACTGTGTTCAGAATTACGAAAGTAGATTCATTGCTGTAGTGTCTCGGACAGTTGGATTTTCATGACTTGGCTTTAAGTACTATAGAACCATACGTAGGATTTTAGTGACTCTAATGTTCAAGAGGAACTGAAATATCCTGTAGCTGGTTAACAAAGAGATTTGTTAATTTACGATGAAGAGCAGACTAGATCTTCTACAGAACAATGTTTCACTGAATATAGAGGTTCCTTGCATGCCAATTTTCTTTTCATTCTGCTACTGCTGGTTAAAGTGAGGAAACTTTAGAGTCATTTTGGCTTCTGTGAGTTGGAAATGAATCAGTATAATCAGGTTTATTGGGAAAATTAGAAGTAGACATTGCTGGTAAAGAATACCTTCACTTAAAAGTTCAAGTAGCTACTGAAATAGCTATGCAGTTTGTTCTTTCCATCTCTTCTTTAGTGATGCCTCTTAGTGCATTTCCAGTTCTGCCTCCTGGACCAGTGTTTTGAAGACAGGACATAGAAAAGTACTGCCCTTCTATTATTAGAATAATTTTTACCAACAATTAGCTATATAAGAATGAGGATGTGTCTACAGTACATTGCAAATCAAAACCATTATGTCTATTATCCAGAATGACTATATGGGCTTCCATTTTCTGATGAGTTATAAAGCTTTATACTTTTATAATGAATTTATACATTTCATTATTTACATAGAAGCTATTCAAATTGCTTGGGTTTTATTACATATGATAGTAAGCCACAGGACTGAATGCTTCTAAATGTAGGCTCATTGGTAAATTTACAAATCACTGTACAATACTGTTGAAGAAGTTCAGACAGTCTGTAAAAAATGTGACTGAGGCTTGGTCAGATCCTATTGTTAAGATTAATGACATTATGCAGAAATACTATTCTCACTTGCCTGAAATTTCACAAATTAATTAATAATCAATGAGAAGAAGAGAGAAGGTTTCAAGGAGACTTTAGAAATTAATTTCTAATCAGTGAAGATGAATGAATGTTTCAGTAGAAGAAGAGATATAAAACGATGAATTCTGTGACATGCCAATAAACTCACCTCTTCAAAAAGGATGTGGAGGCTGCTTCCAGCAGGTTCCAGTTTCATATCTCCACATTTTCTGTGAAGAACTCTTCTACTTCGTGCCTCAGTGTAAATCAGAATCTTTTTACAGCATGTATTTGGGCAGGTGGATCACATCACACTGATTTCCTTTGCTTTCAGAAGATACTAAGGCTGTAAATCTCTAGTGAGTAACTGGCCTGTGACCTAAGACATTGCCTGTCTTCCTGTCATCTGCTTCAAGATATTAGCTGGAGATGTGTATGTTCATCTTCGTAAACAACTTGGATGTTTAAAGGGAATGAAATCAGAATTTGGTAATCATTGTTTAAAGATGCAAAACGAGAAACTCCCACTCCATTGTTACTTTAGCAAAGGCAATGACTAACCGTGATAGGCACATTACAACTTGCCATATTTAGCTTTTCTAAAAATTGTTGACATAGATTAGTAACTCAGATTTGAAAATAATAACTCACTCAGTATATAGCTGATTCCAAAACAACAAATCATTAAAGAATAGGCATTGTTTTTAATACATAACATCCATGGATTTGGCTGATAAATTTTCTCATGGCACCTATGTTACAAATATCCCAGCGATTCCTTCCTTCTTGCATATGTGAATTTACCTTTTGCACAGTCACTTAGTAGCTAGATCGCTCACTAGTAGAAGAGGGATATGAGGAAGACTGACTCAAGTTCCCTCTCCACTTAAAGAGATTCCTTCACACGTCTGCCATAGAATGTCCTCAGCAGACGATAACACATCTGCCACAACACTTTTTCTCCCTCCTGATAAAACTGCTCCATTGTGCAATAAATAATTGTAAGTGGTTAGAATAAATAAGGGAAGAGAAGACAAAACTAAGATGACAAAAGAATAAATAAAGAGAGTAAACTGGAATACATCTCTTCAACCTGTCGATTAGGGCACTGAATTATTGCTGTTGTGATTGCCTCAATTTGTACAATAGACAAGGATGCAGACTTTTTGATCTTCCTTTCTCAGTTCTTCACCAAATACCCAATATTGGTTTGTCAGGAAAAGCTATCAAGGTAGATCAGTCTGGGGCCTGACCCAACATGTGACATAATAATTATTATTCTATCATTATTATATACCATGATTATATTATTATCGCTGAGTACTTTAATGAAGTTGTGAAATACTTTGTGTTTTCTAATTTATTTTTAAGAAATCTCAGAACAAAATGAGAATATTCTTACCTCATTCCTAGTTTTAAAAAAAAAGAAAAGCAAAGCATATGTCTATATGTTTTATATTACAACTATATAAATATGTATTTATTTATTGAAGAGATGAATGGTTGCAAATGAAGACATTTATGTCAAGGCCTGAAGAAAAGCCTTGCATATCCAGTATTGAAGGAATTGTTCAAGAACAGTTCATCCTTGTGAAAATAATTACCTTCATAAAGTTAATTAGCTGCATAAGTGCTGGCTGCATGAAGTAGCACTGCCCAAGGGCAACTTAGCATTCACGAATCAGTGTAATTCATACACGTCCATCTCAGTCCTTTCTACCTGTTTGATGTTTTATGGCCCTGAATAGCCTTTTTTTTTTTTTTAGTACTGAATCATTTGTCATGCAATCATAGTGAGGAATGTTAGTTTTATTGAGCATACCTAGCACTGCTCTTTTCTAAGGCCTTTGTAAAAAAGTTTGAGAGGTCTGTTGTAAATGTTTATCAAGTATTCCAGGTCTTCCATAGCCAGCCAGATGTCCTTGTTATCTAAAAGGACAACCACAGAAGAAAGAGAATATGTGTTCATATATGTGTTTTGATATGGAAAAATCTCTGAAGAAGTAATAATCTATCAGTCTTTTCTATATGGAATCAATTCAGACATAGTAAGCAAATAAAATTATTCTACCCCAATCTGTACATTGACAAGAACTTGCTTTAGGTGATTGTAAGAGTCGGTCCTAAAGCAAGTTAGATTTTTTTTGCGCTTCGAGATCACAGCAAACGAACCATCACACGTCCACTGAGTGGACCGTGACAGTGATACACAATGCAGTAGTAGTTTCTTCTGACATTAAGAGATGAAATTTTCTTCTGACATTAAGTAATGAAATTTTAATTCTAAACAAAAAGACAACAAACCAAACCAAACAAACCCCAACCAACCAACTAACCAAAAAAATATTGTTTAAAGTGCCTTAAAACCAGCAAACCCTACTTGAGTCTCTTTTGTACTAAAGCCTGAGCTTTCAATGGCTGAAAAGTCTAAATTGCTTGTGAATAGCACTGGTCACTATGCACAGCCATTTGTAAATGGACATAGATTGGAGTAGCCCTACAGAACATGCCGTGAAGCAAGAAGGCCAATATTTGCTTGAGACAACATTGACTACTGAGTGGAGATGCTGGCATTACAAACCTGGTCTCCTAGGGCTCCATCACTGGAGAAGTAACTGACACCTCTACAAAATGTATCAATACACCTAAGATCTGAAACCTGGAGTATTTTACTTCAAAAGGGGAGATGCAAGCAAAGAAGGAGCTTCAACATGAGATTGCATCGATTCAAACAGGGACCTAAACACTTGGCTCCTCTGTTTAGGGCACAGAAGGAACCTCAAGGTTCTACTGGGTAAAAGATACCTCAATTTCTGTTCCTTGTGGAATCTGATTCTTGGTCTGTAAAAGAAAAAAACATTTCATAATTTCTGCAGTTTTTGCAGAAAACCTTAATTACTCATAGATTTTAAGGTAGGGCAGCAGAATGCTGAGTGGGATCTCTGATGCTTTTAACTGAAACATGCATATGGCAGGACAGCTACTTGGGATATAGATACCCAAATTCCTGTGTAGATGGACTTAAGTACTCATTTTAAACTATAAATCTTTACTACTTTGTTGTCACATTCATGACACATAAATGTTGTGTTTCCTTGATTTGCAATGTCTACATCTGATAGGTAAAACCAAAATATTTACTAGTGTAAAATGTAAGCTTGAACATATGCAAGCACAAGATCTGACACTATCCTCAGGGAACAAGATAACCAAATATTAAAAATAATTAATAACAAGGACTCATTTTGGTTCTTAAGGGGCCCTTTATGAATTTGTACAGCAAAAGAAACTGATTTATTGTAGAGTAACTTCAAAGTTAATGCTTTCTGAGGGATATACTCAATATCTGAAAAACGACTCCACCAAATTCAAGGTGTTATATTGTGTGTCTTAACATTTACCAACACATTCTCCTAAAATGAAAAAATGACATATATATGAATATAATAATTATATAGCTGAACAGCTTACCAAAGCTTCCTGATTACACACATTGTGAAGTTGGTATCACATTTTGTTTCATAATATTGCAATATAATGTCATGATAACACTTAAGAACTTTCTCCTGTGGCTGTGATTTCACCATCATGTCTGTTTCGTATGACTTTGGGCTTAAGTGGAAATGCTTCTTCTGCCTTTTTATAGTTTTCATAATACTTGATAGTGGGATATAAACCTAAGCTGATTCTGTGACTATGTCTACACTGCTTGATAACATGTGTGTGAAACACTGGGAGCTAGGCAAGTTCTTCTAGCAACTATAATTTCAGATTTTAATGTGTTTTCTTTGCAGGTAATTCCTTCTGAATTGCATTTAGAATAAAACCTACTACTCCTTTGTCCCAAGAATTTAATGAATTAGTGAGCTGATCAGGACAGTAATTAACAATACGACTACTAAAATTTTATTGACTACTAGTGAGTAACTTAAGAATAGCTAGTGTCTGCTGGCTTAGACTTCCTCTGCCCAAACAGTAAAAAAAGTGTGCCAACTGTTGTTTGAAATTCCTTGTTATATTTTCAGAAAAAAAAAAATTGAAAACAATAGTCTTCATTAATGATAGAGTAGGATTCAAAAAATGTCAAAATTATGATCCATAGGAGCTTGTGTGTTGAAAATTATATTTTATGCAAAAATATACAAAAGAACGGTTTGTGAAACGTACCGTCACTTGATCAAGACTAGGCAGGAAGAGAACCACTTCATTTTACAAATGAGGTAAGTCTGAATTGAATCCCTCTAGAAAAACTTTGCATCTAGCAATTGGAATCTGATGTCTGGTCAACATATTAGTGATCCTTCAGCAGACATAGTAATACAGACTTTTGATCTGACATTCAAGAATAAATTTTACTTGTCAATAGAAGTGAATAAAAACAAGTAATATGTATAATAATCTAATGCTTGGAAAATTTAGGAAGTTAAAGATTTTCCTTCTAAGGCTTCAAATTTGAGAAAGCTCATGACTGATGATGAACGATTCCCAGAGAAGTGCCCTAACTATTAAGTCAATGGCACAGAGACATCTGGGGAGGAGGGCAACGATGCTCTTTATCCATCCTGTTGAATCTATACCCTAGTGTGGATAGTGCAAAATGAACAGCACCTGAGAGAGAGACAAAAACAAGAGAGGATGTCAGAGAGCTGAAGAGACAAAATCAGAGACAAATGGAGTAGCCCAGCTCTGGAGTCCTGCCATGTATTCCAGATGCCCTCTCTTTGGATATGGCTGTTGCCTGGCTCACCTAATAGAGATTTTGAAATCTATTCTAATTTATCAGACATGTTCTACAAAGAACTTGGGGATCTACCTCACCTTTGAATTACTCTCTCAGATCTGGGTGCTTACAGGCATGGTAATGTCACCTTTACACCAGTTTTCTGTCTCACTTCTGCACCCAAATTCGAGCAAATATTCAGACAAGTCTTACCTTGTATCTTACCTGAAACCTATGAAAATCCATTACTTTCAATCAAGCCCCTAGAACAGCACAAAACACAGACGTGAATAGAAATTGCAGGTATCGTAACTTGGAGAAATCAGCTATTTGATTCAGTATCTGAAAGAAAAAAAAGAAAAATACTTAAATGCTTGACTTTGGCACATTTGAACATGTTATCCTCCTGCTTAAGAAGTCTGACTTAAAAAGATAACTTCTGTTCCCCAGTCCTGATTACAAGGATGAATGAAGTATATATTGGTTAACTGTCTGTCACTATACTGTATTCTCTTGTGTTGTACTTACAAAGAAACAAGAATTGTGTTGGTGCAGAGGAGATCAATAAGAAGTCTGTTATCAATCTACTAGCAAACTTTGAAGTTAGGAAAAAGGAGAACTATATTGCTTTCGAACATCCTTGACAGTTTAACAAAGATGTAGCAAAGACAGAGAAAGAGATGGGGAGGAGCTGTAATCAGTGCCCTTGGTAGCAAAGAAAAGAAGAATGACTCAGGTGCTCACAAGTTACATGAACCACACAGTTTCATCCTTCAGAGGTTGAAAAGTTCAGGGCTATTAGCTATTTTCTTCTACTGACAGTGAACAAAAGAACAAAGCAAGAAACAGAGTATCTGCCCAAACAGACTTGCCACGTTTATTGGACTAACAGCTTTACTTTCATCTAAGAAAGCATGAAATAATGGAGCAAGGATTGAATGAAACATACAATCTTTAGCCTTGAAAAAGAGCTTTGTTAAGCCTCTAAAACAAAAACTCTTGATCATTTTAACATGAAAGGCACACAGATAGCAAAACTTACCACAATGCCATATAAAGTAAAAGCACACACACATCTGTTTTCATCATGTAAAATTTTCTCATGCAGCACTAAAATTTCCTCTGAGAAGTGGATTTTGCAAAAGGTAGAATTGAGTCCACTATTAGGATTTAATCCATTTTAACCCTTTAAAGAAAGAAGTAATCTAGCAACTATCTGATTAAAATAAGGAGGTAGCTAAGCAAGACATAGAGAGCTCAAAAGCATTTTATTGCCTCTTACACAGTGCCTCCATGGGGTATTATTAGATGTTTTGCAGTTGCACATGCACTTTGTCGTTTCTTTGCTGCAAACTTTTCTCTTGACCACAATATGATGCTGGGATTAGCAGCATTGCAGGTCTTTTTCCTCAGGGAAAGACTTTTAGCCTCAGAATCTTAAGAGTTCCTGCATGCTTTTTAATCAAAGATACAGACTCTGTCTCTTGTGCTTTCTTCCCCTGGCTCCATATGAACAAGTCTGAAGAAGCAGTAAACTCAGCATCTGTGGCAGATTCCATGCTTGGAAAGAACATGCAGTATGAGTTTTGCATTTCATTGCGATTATGAATTGTTAATCTAACCCCATAAGTATGCAAAATATTAGACCTTGGAAAATGAGGTTATATTTCTAGCCTTAATGTTTGCAGAGAGAGAGGTGACTATGTGAGTGTGTGTTTTCCAGGTTTATAGCACCATTTGGGGGAGCTGTTTCTCTGTGGTTGTTGCTTGCTAGCAATGAAGATCCATTTTGGCCATTGGTGGCAGTGATAAAGAATCACAAGTACAGATGAGCTGAACAGAGGTAGTGTGACTGAACAGATGAAATTGGAAACAATAAGGCCTAACCTTGGGGATATATATCAGATGATTTGGGGATGAGGGTATAGACAAATGGCCAATTTCAACAGAGGAAGAAGGAAGCCCTGAGTAGCATTCAGAAGAAGAAAAGAGTCAAAAGAATTGGAGTTGTAGCTTGACTGTTGCTGCTCAAGGAGCTGTCCTGAAGGGCAGAAGTGTTATTAGGAGGCAGATTACTGGATATGTGTAAGTACAGAAGAAAGGGAGGTCCTGAAGAGACATGTATGTGTTTGGGTGGGAACATGCTGTGGAGCTGAGGGAAGAAAAGACAGATGTGGTGTGACATATACGTAAGGCACCCACTTTATATAGGCATTTTTTCCTTTTTTTTTTCCCCTGTGTCTGTAATAACATCAGAAGGTTGAAAATGGTAGGCTGAGAAGAAAACAACTGCCTTATCCTTGTGTTAACCAAATGACCAATGCACTAAAAAAACAACTCACCTAAAAAAACCCCACAAACAAAAAAACCCTATCTCCTTTACGAAAAGGTCCCAAACCCAAACAGGAGAATTAACACAACTGAGCTGTGAGTGGAAGCTTGTAAGGATAAATACAATTTAAGCAGACAACCAATAATGAGTTTCACATCTCCATCAACATAACCTGAACATGCGTGAACTGGGCCTTTATATTTAAGCAGGGAGCAGAAATTAATTTGTCTGTAAAACCTGATTAATACCTTTTTTTCTTTTCTCTTCTACTGCTTTCTTTCCCCCAGCTTCCGCAAAACCAGTGCATAAGTACTCCTTTTTTATGATGTTATTTCCCATCTCTCACTATGGCTTTCAAAGTTGGTGCTGCAGACACTGAGTAAGAACACAGGCTATTATTCTTATTGTTAATTTGCTACCCAAGTATAGCAAAAGGCACAAATAGCATATGTTCCTCCCCTTCACTGCACCTATGTGAAGGCAAAAGATATTTTACTCACTACCAGAGATCACATGAAGATCTGTGACCTGTATTTTTCACTGGTAAATGGAATGAAAACCTCAAAGTCTCTTAGTATTTCCCTCACACTGTTTTAAAATCACAGTTCTTGGATTATTTTGTGCCACAGTGAATCCCATAGCAAATGGAGAATTACACAGTAGCCTGAGTTCCATGTGCTTAAAAAAAAAGCCCAACAACAAACCACACTAACAGACTGCTATTACACTGTGTACCAAAATGAAGTGCATGATTGGTATTATAGTATACTTGCACAACTACCTGTTCTCCTTACAGATTCCCACTATACCTTGTAAACTAGTTTGCCTGTGACCTACATCAGCACTGCCTACACTGAAAACAAATCTCCTTTGTAGAATCTTTCACTTCGTTTACATCTACATTTTGCACAGTAAATTTTACATTCGGGACAGCAAATGTCCAGTTGCCTTTAATGTATACTTATTTTTAAATTACATATGTTCTCTTTCATCTTATAATCTACTACCACCATCTGCCCCTAGTTTACCTACTAAGAATTAAATTATTTTCTCACACTGAAAAAATCTAAAGTTGCAGAAATTCCAATTAATTAGGGTGGAAACAGTTGGCCAAACTTTGATTTTATTTACTTTTCTTTTTAGGCATGATTTTATCTTCTATAATCCTCTAAAACATTATTTCCTTAGAGTAACTATTGCAGGAAGTTAATCCATAAGATGCACCACCTGTTTAGGATATATTTTAAAACACACAGCTAGACAATGATTCTTGCTGTTGCTCATTTCTGTTTCTCTTCCAACATAATGCAATGGTGAAGTAAGGTGACTAGACGACCAATAGGCAACTCCCTCCCCAGTATGTTTAAATGAAACAATCACTTTAGTGTTTCAGGGCACTTTTCAAGGAATTAAACAGAAAAACTATGTTCTATCACTGAATGATGTCTGGATGGATATTTTTGTCAGTAGTATTCACAGAACTACTGAAGAAATAGTAGTGCATTTCATGTTTCAGTCTAAATTGAACCTTGAAGAAAGCAAATGTTAATCTGAGTCTGAAAAAAATCCAAAACTAATATGGAGACCACAGAGGGTGATCTTCAGTGTTCTGAAAGAAGTGGGAATCTTCAGAAGGAAGAAAAAAATATCTCATCCCTGCAGTTCTTACTCAGGCAAAACTTCCCTCAATATCAATAAAAAATGTGAATGATCAAGCTGTATACGACTGGACTGCAAATCTGCATGATTCCTCTCATGTGCCAGTTTAATTATTCATGATGAATCATCTCTTGCTAATCCTTTTTTTTTTTTTTTTTTCTTTTCTTACTGTTGTCTAAACAGGCAATACTGGATGGCTATTAATTCAGCTAGTTATCACTTTCTGTAAAGTATTCCCTTCACAAATCTGACAGGGATGTCACCACTTCTCCAATCTCTCTCGTCAAATTAAAGACTCACTTGTTTTCCCTTTGCTTTGCATCTTTTATCTCCTCATAACAGACTACACCATATAATTAGTATAGACTTAAAAAAAATAATAATCCTCCATCTCTGTGGTGGGATGAGAGAATCATTTTAGCTCTTTCTGTTGTTGAGGGAACATCCCATTGAAAAGATAAAATATTTTAAATGAAAAAAAGAATTTTCAATCACACAAATATAATGTAGGTTTTCATAAAGTCCAGGTAGTTTATTTTTTTTAGTAATTTCTTGCAGTGATCTGGACTCAATAATGACTCAAGTAAAAATAAACTTGGGCAAGAAGTTCAACTGCAGGATCAAGTTATGAGGAAATAAGACTAACTGAAAGTCAAAACTACAGTACCTCGTCTTCAGCAAAGCTTTTTCACCATAACAAGATATTTTAGCAGTCGTTAACATCCTCATCTTTCTCACCACTTATCACCAGAATTCCTTCATATAGAAATACACTTTGTGGCTATGAAGGACATAAGGAGATTAGAAGATTTGATAAAGCACACTAGATATTTTGCTATCAATACTCACTTTGGTTGTGTTCATGGTAGGTGCTATCAGTGAGTGAACACAAGGATACAGACATAATATCAGCACTGAAAATTTTGCCCATTTTCCATCTCTGGCTGTAACTGAAGGCCAGAAGGTCCACTTTCTGGAGGAGTGCATGGAGGCAGCACTAAAGAGAGTCTGGGATGATCATGGCCTAATTCCTGCTACTAGAAGAAGAACTTGGAGCCAGGACTGCAGAAGCCTATCGGACAAAAGGAAGACCACTGCAATGGAACAGCCTTTCCTTGGAGGTAAGCATCAGCTAGGACAGCAGGGGCTTTTCATCTCTTACTGCACCCTTGTTAATATTCCTTTAATTAATCACTGAAGTGATTACACAAAATATTGATTATGGAATAAATAAACTACAGTAGACATAGATGCCTAAACCATGGTATAGGGGTCTTAGCTGAGGTCTTCACATGCCATAGACACTTGTTGCCCTCGTCTCTATGTGTTGAGTCAGAACTGGCAGTAGGAGTTTAGAAAGAGTTCATGACTGCCAGGAACTGGATGATCTGGTCGCATTTCTTAAGTGAGTTTGCTAACTAACCAAAGTAATGAGCAACTCCTTCCTATACATTCATATTATAAAACAAAAGAAGTTACAAACATTTTTTCTTTCAGTCCCAGCCCTGTTAATGCATGCTAGATGTCTTTCTAGTGTACACAGGAAAAAAAGTCCTCCTGCAAGATGTGTGCACTAATATGACTCATTTCTAAATCCTGATGGGTTTCAAGTGAAGACAACTTTTCAGCTGAGCAGGGAAAAGCCTTCTTGCTACTCTTGGGCATTTCAGATCAAATGGCTGTGGCACAAAGCAGGGAATGAAACAACCTCTGAAATACAGTTGGGACTTGGCTGCTCAAAGTCATAATGAATACTATGAACCTCCATCCTTTCTAATGCCTGATAATGCTATTTTCATACATTCTTTTTAGAAATATGGAATTTAAATAGTAAATTGCTGTTCCTTTGATTTTTTTTTTCAGTATTGCTTTTTTTATTATTATTATCTTTTGGAATACTTTACTCCACATCTATATTAATTTGGAAAGTTTTGTTCTTGCCAAAAGTCGAGAAAATGGAATAAGCAATATCCCAGCAGCCTATTCAAATGAGAGTGCAAAGTAATTTTTATAAGTCCATCTTACTGCTTTTATAACTTTGCCAGTAAAAATAAAGTTATTGTTGTAACATCTTTGTTGCATGCCAACAGCTCTTGTCAATACTAATTCCAAGGACAAAATAAAAGTATAAATATAAAGGATAAAGCATCTTTTACATATGAAAAAGACATTTGTCTAGTTCCCCAGTCTACTAGTATAGATTGCTTATTCAATTGTATCTGATTGAGGAACAATTCCACATGTGATCTCAAGTAATTCCACATGTGATCCAAGTAATTTCTTTCCTTAGCAACAACCAATTCCATAGTGTTCATTATGAAGATTTGTCTGAGAACACTAGAATGACAAAAAATTAAAACCCTGTGGCAGAATCTGGTGTAACAAATATTGGGGCACATAGAGTTTACGTGAAATACTTCCAGATTACAAGAATTCACACTCTCATCACCTTGTCATATCCCCTTTTCTGCAAACTATGAGTTCCGTATGAACATCCCTCCAAATATTCATATTTACCACCTATTTCTCCCATTTCATATGTCAAACTCCTTGTGTTGTCCATAGACTTTGCACACATATCTGCCCTGACATGGCCAATGATGCTTAGACACATTTCCTTAACATATTGCAGGAAGACCGTATGGTCCCAGATGTTTTCTATTTATCATTACACAAAATACTTATTTAAACTATTAAAGAGAATCCTAAATAAGGCCTGGAAAAACTGACACAACCTGTGGACTTGATATAACTCTCACAAATGATCTTCCAATGAAAAGTTAGGCACAGATTTTTTGCTTGGCTCTGTTAAAGCTCTCTGACTCCACAGTTAGCTGCACGTGGTGATGGAAATAACATATACTGAATATTCATTGCTGACTAGGGGATTGTTTTGTTTCCAACAAACAGCATGGGAAAAGAGACAGGCAAGAAAAATAGGTCTGAGGCAGACAGGGATGGATAGAAAAGAGAGACAAACAAAAACTGGTCAAAATGTAGGATTTTCAACTTCTACTTCGTATGTGGAAAAAACAAGCTGCTTTAGCAAGGTTATGCTATGACTATGAAAGTGCAGTAGTAAATAGCATCCTTTGAAGCAGCTGTGCTTCAGATGCATTTCTTTCCCAAAGCTCCTCTTTATTTTATGTAGTAGCACACTCATTCTAACTCATGGCATTAAGTAAACTACTATTCTGCATTTCCAATAGTGAAGTTGAAAAGCATCTTTCATCATAATTGCATTTCTAGAAGTACAGAAAGGTTTCCAAAACTTTTCTAGTAAAAATATATATAGTGCAGATTGACTACTGGTAGAAAGCACAAACCAGAACATTTATACAGGTTTTAATTCCTAACTTATTCCCCCCCCCTTTTTTTTTCCCAAGGACTTCTAATCACATTTATTTTAAAGTTAAAATGCAGCACATAGCTAATGAGGTAGGAACAAAGAAAAGTAAATCTCAAATTGCTGACCATGTTAATAATATTCTTTTCATACTAGCAATGATTTCGAAATAATTGAAAAGTCTATTGCAGTATGCATCCATGTCAACAGGAAGGAGTTCCTGAAAAGCTCCATAGAAATCTGTGTTTTAACACATTCAGTACTATGGATTTTTCCACTTTCTAGAAGTCTGAACAGTGATCTTGCATCAAGAAATCAATTAAGCAAATGAAGAACACAAAACCAGATGGCAAACACAGGATAAGAGTGATATTAAACTTGATTCGTCAACGTGTTCTTAGTGTTAGGAGAAATGACCTTAAAAATGTATTTTAGTATCTTGGCTTACAACCAATTAAGGAAGAACCTATATAAATCAGAGCACTGTGAAAATAAGATATATAAACAGAACTAAGATTGTAAGTTTCCAGATAGAATTTTAAGGAAAGTATATTCATAACATTATTTTTAGGCAGTTAGATCCACAACATAAGCTAACCATGAAGATTTCCAAAGGATCCCCAACTTTTATGAAAACTGTATTTAATTTTAGCATTACCAAAGGAAAGCAAATAATCTCTGTCTAATTTATTATATATGAAGGACAAAAATTGATCCAAAGACATATTTTACTTAATGCTGAAGGGGAAATTATAAATTTTAATTTTCTCCCAGTAAATGGTTTAACTTCCACTTCATTTAGAGCCAGCACAGTCATAAAAAATGAGCTATCAGTTGACCTGCAGTACTGACATTAGTCTGAAAAAGCTATGAAGAAAAAATACTTAGTTTCACTGGTATTTTGCTTTTGGTTTTGGTTTGTATTTTTTATTTCCTGAAATAAGAAATTACAAAAAAACCCCAAACAAACAGTTTTTACCTACATATAGTATTTCATGAGACACAGAAGCTTTCAAGTCAGGTGTAAAAAGAAAGCTGAAGATATCTAAGGCTTGCCTTTCCATGGAGAGGTAAAAGTGAACTATCCTCCTCTCCTTGTTGCTGAAAAAATAAGCATCAATGATGCTCACTCGGTCTGGGGTGGTAATTTTCCTCCACAAAACACTGATTCTGAACCTGCCTCTTTGGAAATTTTCTTAAACATCACCCATCTGGAGGGAAAAAAAAAGTTTGGTTTCCTTCTGTGTTGGGAAGCAGTTCTCCATCTTCACTGGAGATAATAAGTGTCTCATATCCTTTGGTATCTGCTGGGTGTTTATATACCCTCTGGGATCTGACAGCTGGTGAATTTGATTGACCAGGATCTATAACAAGTGACAGGAAACAATTGGTCCCCAGTAGGGACTGGTAGATAGCCAGATGACACCATCCAGATGGAGCTACCAAGAAAGTGATTAGGTCTTGTAGTAAACATCCTATCAAAAGGATAGAGCCATTTCACTTGTACAGGACAATAAAGTATTTTATGAAAATTGGAATAGCTCCAGCAAGGGAGAGCTCTCCTGCAGAAAACCTGAGACTCTAGTGTGTAAAAGCTTCACCTGTGAGTTAGGGGATCAAAGTTCAAATCTGTGGCCTGAGGCAGGAAGAAAGTAAATTTGAGGTCATTTCTCTTACCTTTCAGGCAGGTACCTTAATCACAGGGACATGATATATCCTAAAGAAGCATTGCATCATGTAGGAGCTAATGGACTTAATTAATGTTTGCTTCACAGAAGGGGAGTTTCTGCAGCTCCATGAGTATTAAGTAGTGTCATCAATCCCTAGTTAAAGCAGACTCCAGTAGCTGCCTGACTATAGTGTTATCTGACTTGTCTTTGGTTCCCTCTTCCTGCACAATGCGTGAATGTCCAACTAGGTAAAAGTACATTGTTTTCTCTCATGTGCTCAGGAATATGGAACCAGAGTAGTAGATTACCCCTGGTCAGAGAATAAACATTGCAATCAACATGATGGTTGCACAGAAGGACTCTTTCCGTGACTACGGTCATAGAAGATCGATAAAGACTTTTCCGTTAGAGGGTAAGTATCAGTTGAATGACATAATATTGGTTTCCATGCTTTTCTAATAAGAGTCTCACAGAGGCAAGATCTCCTAACATGACTCCGGCATGGCTAGCATCTCTAAGCTGTGTACTTTCTCCTTGTTAGGATCTTGCAGTACTATCACAAACCTGCCATCCAAATGCAAGGCAGATACATACCCAGAAGAAAAACAACCTGTCAAATCTTAGTGCAGATATAAACACAGGTAGACAGAGAAAACATTTTGCTGTACAGAAAGAAGTTATGTCTTTGTCCTCTAACAAGAACATCTAGCATCCTGCATCCCATAATTAAAACAGTATATGATTTTGCAGCCCACAGCTCACCAGCTAGGTTTGCAGTTACTTGCAGCAGTTAGATATTGTGAAGGACTAGCAGAGATGACAGGAAAAGGAATTTTCTGTCTAAGATGAACTTTAAAAATATTAATAGTCTTGTTAGGTGGTATTTGTGGTACTAGCTGCTAAGCTTTGATCATTTTGCTTTTTGATATTTTGTACTACTACATCTTCATTTAGAAAGTGACAGGCAGTGATAGAAGCATGAAAAAGATCTTTCATGATTTGGAGAACTGCAGACTTTTCTTTTGAAAGATGCAAGTATTTTAAAACAGCTTTTTTTTGTGTGTCATTTACAAACTCATATCAGAATAAATTTATAGTGCTAGTGTCAAGGTTTATTATTCTTGGTTGTACTAACACAAAGTACTGCTTAGCCTGCTTTGTATCAATAACAACAAAAAAAAAAAAGACAATTTAACCTAGAATTTCTTTAAAGGAATTCTAATTAATATAAATACAGAAGGAGAATATTGAGACTTGGATATTTTATTCAAGTTTACATGGTAGCTAAACTCTTGTAGTTTTTTCTTGTAACTCTTGTATTTTTTTTTCTTATCCTCTGTTGAATATTCACAGAAATAAATCACGGAAAGGACAATACTTTTCTATTTTTGCCTCAAACTGTAAAACAAAGATCTTAGATTTCATATTTTTTTTTATTTCAGTTTTGTTACTGAGTTCAGAGATTAAGATAAGCGAAATACCTGATAATTACATGTACATTTAAACATACAGTAATTCTAATAACAGATCTGTAATTAGAAATCCATATTTTACAATAGAACTGCATATAATTGTTGAACTCAAAATATCCACAGATAAGAAAGTTAGAAGTAGCACAATTCAGTCTGTTCTTGGTTCATAGGACAAATCAGTTAATATCTGCATTATTTATCTTATGTTTGTGTACTATGTTTGGTGATCCTGCAAAAATAGCACCACTGAGATTTGTCAATCATTTTTGCTAGCAATAATATGTAGCTATTTATTTGCAGCAGTGGAGAAATTGAACTGAAATGAAGAGGTTTTGTTGACTATTTACACTTAATCTCAACCTATGACTTGCATATTAATTTCACTTATTATGAATGAAACTTCTATTACATTAGCACTAGATAATCCAGATAATAAACAAAGAATTGTATGTCGCTGAGAGACTACTGAACATTGTGCATTCCACTGAGTACTATCCACTGCTGCTGTTTCATGCAGGCACCAGAGCTACAGCCAGGAGCAATCTGAAGAGTATCAAGAGGGACTACAAAGCCCTGGAAGTGGCAATGAAGGACTCGAGGTGCACGTAGTCTTTTCATCAATCTTCTCAGTCCAAAGGAAGGGGCTTGAAAGGGTCAGTCGAATTGGAAAAATAGATAAATGCTTTATGGGACTGATGTCACATCCAGCACTGGCTGCTTAGACCCCAGGACTCACTTTGAGAAACCTGGTTTCATGGGGGCTTATGGGGTCCATATCTCAGAAAAGGTGGAGAGACAATTCAGTAAAGAGGGCTTTAAACTAGAGTTATCAGGGGAGGGGATCCTCGATCCATCCCACTTTTCAGATGGTGCCAATAATAGATGCCCTGGTCCTGAAAAAGGGTCACAGGCCAGCAAGAGAGCACCTGGAGTGCAAGGTAATTCCAGCCAATAAATCAGCTTCAACGGGGGCCCACTTTAAATGCCTTTATGTGAGTGCATGGAGTACGGGAAACAAACAAGAGGAATTAGAGATACGTGCACATCTAGAAGACTATGATGTTATTGGCATCACTGAGACATAGTGGGACGGCTTGTGTAACTGAAATGTGGGAATAGATGGGTACAAGCTTTTTAGGAAAGATAGGTAAGGGAGAAGAGGGGGTGTCACCCACTACATCAACGACCAGCTGGAGTCCAAAGAGCTTGGCCTAGAAATGGATGAGGAGCTGACAGACATCTCATAGGTCAAAGGGAAGGCAGGAGGAAATAACATAGAGGGAGTCTGCTACAGGCCACCTGACCAAGAAGAAAGAGTGGTTGAGGCCATTATAGACAGATGCAGCCTATCAGCATCTGAAGAGGGCCTAATAGAAAGATGAGGAGGGACTATTACAAGGGCTTGTAATGATAGGATGAGAGATGATGGCTTCAAACTGGAAGAGAGTAGTTTCAGGTTAGAAATTAGGAAGTTGTTTTTCACTTCGAGGGTGGTGAAACACTGGAGCAGGGTGCTCAGGGAAGTTGCAGATGCTCCATCACTGAATGTGCCCAAGACCAGGTTGGATGGAGCTTCGAGCAACCCAGTCTAGTGGGAGGTGCCCACTAGAGGCCTTTATCTAGATATCTTTATCTAGATATCTTTATCTAGATATCTTTATCTAGATATCTTTATCTAGATATCGTTAAGGTCCCTTCCAACCCAAACCATTCTATAATTCTATGATCCTGTAAATCAATATTTTAGTACATTGCCATAAATTAAGAGTAAAGCTCATGGAATTTGGATGCATCTTGCATCTAATATTGATTAAAAGTTATATTAAAAGTGAATATACTTTGGCAAAAAAAGATATGATAAACAGCAAAAACAAACCGGGAAAATTATGCAGTGTTTGAGAGGATACCCAAGAAATGGAGAACTGAGTGATCTTCTTCACATTGTAGTATGAGTTATTTGTGAAGACTGGAGGTCTGCATACAGCCGTTGGAGGGAGAACTGTGCTGGCTTTATCAGCATAACTCACTGGGTGCATATGACCTTCATTTTATATTTCATAGCAGCTTGCACTTTCAAAGTTTATAAAGACACGGCTCTGAAAGCACTTCTGTTCATGTCTAATTTGAAACATTTGACCATTTGCTTTGGATTCAGCAATTCAACTCGTATCTATGAAAGGAAACACAGGCTTGCAGAGTCAGGCCTAATGATACCACAGGGCCTGTATGTTTTTTCATTCCCATTCATATGTCATTAAATCTCTGATATTAGACTTACTGCATTAGACTTACTGCTACTTTCTGCTTTATATTACAGATTCAAAAACAGCTACCTGAAGTTTTATCTAGATGAGGATTTAAAAAATCATTTTCAGATGTCAAAATGTTTGCTTCATCTTATTTAACGTGCATTTGGAAAAGAAAATATATGTCTTTTTAAATTGCCGAGAACACTTGTCATTTCTAACACGTGTTCACGCATACAGATGATGGTAAGTGATGTGTCATTTGAGATGAGGCATCTGTGACAATATGAAGGATTCTAAAAAGACTAATTTTTTAGAAACTGTAAAAAGAAAACTAGGTGAAAAAAAGTCTGACCACAAATTGTTGAGTTATTGAACTTCTTTACATGTTCAAGTCTAATGACAGTTGTTGCATAAAGAAAATAAATGTTGAGATGCAAGTCCTTTAACAGACTCATAACAAAAAATATTCCATGCTAATCAACATCACTTTGATGCTGTATGTCTGCAAAAATACTGGGGTTTTTTTATCATATACGCTATTTCCCTAATGTGTTTCTTTCTATTTGCTTCTATTCCTATTCATAGGAGACTGGTATTATTGGAAGAATTTGGGGTTATTTGAGCATGAGATGATTCACATGACATCAGGCCTGCTGGCAAAGACAGGGTACATCTATTTCAAAGAGGGAAAAGGATCTTTGCGCGGGAGTCGTCTGGGCTCATCAAAAGAGGTTTAAACTAGTTTTGAAGGGGGAAAGGGATAAAACCAGGCTTGCTAGAGCTAAGTCTGGGGAGAGCACACCAACGCTTGAGAAAATGTGTGCTAGTGAGGGCCTTCAATCCGTCATCTCAGTGGAGGTAGGGGATGGAGATCCATGTGACAGCAAAAGTGCAAGGCTTTCTGTTATGAAGCACAGAAATGACTGAGAATGGTTATGTAGGAGTTAGGGCTTCTCCCTGCAAAAAAGTGACAGGATCAATAGCCCAAATGAAGTGCATCTACACCAATTCATGCATCATGATCAACAGAGAAGCTGGAAGCCATTGTACAGCAGGAAAATTATGACATAATTGCTGTTATGGAAACAAGAAGGAATGAAGCACATGACTGAAATGCTATAATGGATGGCTCTAAACTCTTCAGAAGGGATAGGCAAGGAAGGAAAGGAGGTGGGGTAGCTCTGTGTGTGAGGGAGACAATAGAGTTGAGTATTATTGGTAAGAATTGGGGAAGAAGCCAACAAGGCACTCAGAACTGGTGAGGCAACATCTCAAATACTGTGTTCAGTTTTGGGAACCTGACTGCAAGAAAGACATTGAAGTGCTCGAGCACATCCAAAGAAGGGTAACGAAGATGATGAAGGGTCTAGAGAAAAAACTCCCATAAAGAGCAGCTTAGAGAACTGGGGTTGTTTAGCCCGTAGAAAAGGAGGCCCAAGGGAGACCTTCTCACTCTCTGCAACTACCTGAAAGTAGGTTGTAGCAAGGTGGGTGTTGGTCTCTTTTCCCAAGTAACAAGGGATAAGAGGAGATGTTCTTAAGTTGGACGAGAGGAGGCTTAAGTTGGATGCTAGGAAAAATTTCTTCACTGAAAGACCTGTGAAGCACTGGAACACACTGCTCAGGGAAGTGGTTGAGTCACCGTTCTTTGAGGTATTTAAAAGATGTGTAGATATGATGATTGGGAACATGGTTTACTGATAGACATGACAATGTCAGGTTTATGATTGGAGTCTATGATCTTAGAGGTTCTTTCCAACCTAAAATATGCTATGATTCTATAAATGTCATTAAAAGAATATTAAAAATAAAAGCAACATTTCCACACAGAAAAAATTCAGGTTGATGTGTCCTTGTAAAAGATCTTTTCCTGATAAACTTCGAAAAATGCAAAAATGTATTTTAGAATTACAATTAAAGCATAGTGATTAACAAAGTACTTAGTAGTTTATTAAAACATCCTAGATGTCACTGTAGAGGAGACAAAGACCTTCTTTGTAAGTTGGAAAAAAATGAACTAATACATATTCTTAATTGCTCTAAAAATAAATTGTTCATTTCCCTCTACAAGTGTGCACCTAAAACATGTAACCCTACCTTTTACTTCCAGAGCTCAGACAAGACATTCTTTAAACTCTTTGTTTCCTGTGTCCCCATGTCACAGTTTAGGATCAGGGCAGCCCACTACACCTATAATAGATACTCTCTGTTAACCCCCCTCCCTCTACCAACAGGGAAGAGAAGAGGAATAAGAGAGAGAGACTTATCGATTAGAAAAGAAACTAGAACGGCTTTAACAAAAATGAAAATAATAATAATATTTAATAATAATAAAATGGAATGTATATAAGTATGTACAAAACCAATATCGAACCAATTACCACCATCACCATTGATGCTGTAGAGCAGGCACTGGGAAAGTCCCAGACTGGACCCGGAGGCAGACAGGAACCAAGTTCAGGAGCTAGATTCATAGAATCATAGAATTGTCAGGGTTGGAAGGCACCTTGAAAATCATTGAGTTCCAACTCCCCTGCCATGAACAGGGACACCTCCCATGAGACCAGATTGCCCAGAACCCCATTCAACCTGGCCTTAAAAACTTCCAGGGATGGGGCTTCCGTTACCTCGCTGGGCAACCTGTTCCAGTGCCTCACCACCCACATGGTGAAGAATTTCTTCCTAACGTCCAATCTAAATCTACCCTCCTCTAGTTTGGATTCATTCCCCTAGTCCTATCACTACCTGACCTCCTAAAGAGTCCCTCCCCAGCTTTCTTG